>JANPWX010000378.1:468578-569540 GCA_024734555.1 Trochalopteron elliotii
TGACCCGAGCGCAGCCGTGTCCCGGTGCCGGCCTGCGGGCCCTGGCAGCGCCTGCTGGGCTGGGCGGCTCCGGGCCGGTGCGCGGTGACACCCCGGTCCCGGCTCCCCGCGTTTCTGCTCATAAAGAGCCCGAAGGGTGGGGACGCCTCCCGCACAGCTGCTCCAGCGTACCAGCATCTTACGCCCGTCTTGCTAAACAACTAGAAAACAAATCACCTCTGCCTCTTCCTTGGACCTTGTATGACCAAATGACTTTCACCTCTACCACCACCTCTTCAACCAGCAAAAGTCGGTTTTTTTGTCAAGTACTCTGTCACAAAGACCTCCCTTCATGGGAGGATTAGACATGAAAGTGCCTTCACCGCTGTCATAAAAACACCACCATCACATTTCATTTCTCTGGCTCTTTTCCGTGCATCTGTAAGCATCCATACCCAGTCCTTGCCAGCTGTCAGGTACAAAACACTGGCTTTCTCAGCGTAATCATATAAGCAATTGTTTTCCAGTATCAGGTGTGACAGGGACAGACGTTTACAAGTGCACCCAGAACTGTTTAGCCAGCTGCCTGTACAAACAAGTGTAACAAGTCACAGGTAATTGTTTACATACAGTGTTTATTGCAAATTACTGTCACTTTGTCAGGATGTTTGAATGTTGTATAATAAAGCTCCAGTGGATTGTTTTCTAGCAAGGGTACACGCTGATGATGTGCTTTCCTAAGTGCTGAGCTTGTCCCATCAACTAAGGAAACTGAAGTTTTGTATTTAAAAGATAACTTATTCTACAGATTTACTTCCATAGGCAGCAGTGCTGGTTTTCATAGGGTAAGCAAAAGGTTACTTATAAGTGCTCAAGGATCCATAAGACTTGTAACAACAAAGTTGTAATACTTTGTTATTAAATAAAATAATAATTTTTTAAAAGTCTGCTTCTTTGCAATCTTTTTAGTTCAAGGAGTATAAAATCTGCGAGACAGAACATCACTGTATCCATTTACCAGACAGGGGCAGGACAGGACAGAGATGAGATGAGATGAGATAAGGGAAAGACACATCAGTGTAGGGAACTAGTGTTGTTGGAGTCCAACAGTGAGAGTCATAAATACTGAAATGCAAAGATATGAGGAGAGTGGTTGGGTTATGCTGGGATATTAACTGTTCTTTGTTTTGTTTCTTCACCTGACTCATCCATTTTTTTCTCACTTCCCCTTCCTACCCCATCAGCTTAAACTGATTACTGTACTGTGATCTGAACAAGGAGAAAAAGGGAAACAAGTTATCTTCAGTTTTATATTCCACTATAGAAAAAAAAAAATTCCCAAAGCAAGATTCCAGGCAGAACTGGCTTTATTTTTAATGTTAAGCTAGAAGCTCTAATTAAAAATGCTTAAAATGCATTCCAGAATGAGCATCATACTTCCAGGGAGCAAGGGGAGAAGAAGATGCATTTCTGGGAGACTAAGCCTGCACTGGTGTTCCAAGACCCCATGAATCCTGTGGAATGCTCCAACATCTCAAGCACTATTACATTTTACTATTTTGGAAGACATCTAAGAGCAAACTACTGGGAATAATAACAATTAAAAAGTTATACTGATGTACCTTAAAACCCCCATGCACCAACAGCACAGCCCCCGGGGAGCACAGCAGCTATGCAGTAGTATGTTCATATGGCAACAAGCAATGTGCACCAGATTTGTACAAATCTCTACTCCCTCCACAAAAGTATTGCTTCAGAATAACTTAATCAGGTCTAAATTAAAGTGTTATCTATCTACAGAACGCCTTTCGTTCCATAAAACCTTGAAACATGCACAGAATTAAACTCCATCTCTGGGGGAGAAACCAACCATCTACCTAGCAATTTACAGCAACTTAACAAAAGCAGGAAGGGAGGATATATTACAGGCAAATACAGGACTCGTTGCAGGAGGAGTGTAATTCTCAGTCCTTTTAGTTTCTCTGTTATCATTTCCCATTTGTGACAGAAGTAATAAAACTTCCTTCCTCCAACCTTTATTTAATTAAAGTGTCAGGTCTTTGGGGCAGTGAGCTTACTGTGTGTGTATATACAGCACCTAGCATGAAGAGGTCATGAATTCATCTCAGACCTTTAAACACTCCTCTAAATATGAAGCATTAACAATAATAAGAACAGGATATAATTTTCATTTAGAATAGATGAGTCTTCTGTTTTCGATTATCACAAAGAATAAATTACGTGCATCTCAGGGAATAATTAAATTAAGGGTTAAGGGAAAGTATTTCATACTAGAGACTTGTAACTGCTCTATTCTGGTCTTTTACACCTAAGGACACTGCTGCCCACTGTTACAGCATTTACTCAAAATTCTTATTTGCCATAATATTGCAAAATAATGTCCCAAATCCCACAGGCCAGCTCATCAGTAAGTGTAGGGGTATGGTTTATTCTGAGGCAGTGCATGTGATTACTGTGATAACATACCCAAATTAACCTTTTGCATGTGCAATAAACTGCAATTAGCAATCTGCAGACAAATGACAAGTTCCTTCGTTTCCTGTAATAGGCAGCAATACACAAGCCAGATTTCCTATTGAATCCCATATTAACCTACATTCAGTGGCAGTGAAATCTCAGAGCACCATGTCAGAATCTATCATCTTTCAATGATATGAGCTCCACCTCTTGACAGTTCTAGACAAGATGTTTATAAACAACTCATCCACAATCTGACCAATTTCAGCTGAAAATGTTTATCTTTTTTTTCACCGGTTGTTCCAGCCACTTTGAATGCTTTTACTAAGGGATGGGCCGAGCTCTCAAGACAGTATGGTTGTGTTAATAAACAGCAAGAAATAAAATGGAGATTGAGTAGTGAGTGGCTTTGTGGTGCCTCTCTGAGCTGGTGGGAGGCTCAGGGGTAGGGAAGCTGCAGAAGTGCCTCTTTCCCTTGTGATAAGGAATGTCACATCAAAAAATACAAAATGGGAAGATGATGTTTCCACATGCGCTTTCATCCCCATAATTCCACACCTCTCCCTGTTACAGAATTCATTTGCAAAATAATTTTTTAAAAACAAAGATCTTCTGGGACGAGTTGTGAAAAGCAATTTTGCTGCAAACCAGAAAAAGTCTCGCACCTTTAACAGTCACCATCAGTCTCTGAAAATGTTGATACAGTACCATAAAGCTGAACCAGTTCCTAGCAGCCTTACTAAAGTGCTTGTTTCCAGTGTAATGAAACAAAAAAGGTTTTTGTAATAGGCATCACATAACTGCACTTCCTTCATATGCCTTTGCTGGTAGTGTGACATGAGCAATGAGCGTGTGCATGCATGGAGGGGATGAACTGCCTTATAAGAATGCAGTTTTGTTTAGCATGAGTGATGGAAGGGAATTCAAAAAGCATAAAGATGCCTTTGTAATAAATCAGAACTAACCAGCCAGATCACCTGCCCACTTTAAGGCTCTCCACCAGGGCTGCGAGTGGCCTCCTTCAGTTATTGTTCCGCCCTGCCTCTCGCTCGTGAACCAGGGTTATCACACGGTGTATCTGAATTAAGTGGCGTTCAACAACTGCGCCAAACAGAATTCGAAATGAAAATCCCTTCTGCCTCTCCTTTGCTCGCACACGAGGTGCTTGGAGTCCATCCTTCCCGTCTGCTCCCCGAGCAGCTCTCCTTCTCTCTCTCCCTCTCTCAGTGGAGCGCTCGCCGCTCCGCGGCTGCGGGATTGGAGCTCTTTGTTTCCATGGCCCGTGGGCTGCGGCTGCCGGCGGCTGCGGGCTCAGAGACACCCACCGCACTTGTGGGCACCGCCTGCTCAGCTGGGGCTGGGTTTAAAAGGAGAAAAAAAAAAAAAAAAAGAACCCCCCCCAAAAAACCCAAACCAAAAAGAAAGATTTATATCTGCATGTTTAGACTGGGCTAGATAACTCATAGATCCGTGAGGTACCTCATAACCTTGAGTCTTTTTTTTTAATCAGTTCTAATCTCTGAAATAGTAAATTATAATTAAAATTTAATATAATTTTAATCTCTCAAATAGTTCATTATAATTATGGTCATAAAACATGTACAACCTTTGCTTCCTCTCTCCTCCATCCCTCACCTCCTACTCAGAGCTGCTACATGAAGAAAGAGAAAATAATTGTCCCTTTAATGGTAATTGTTTATAAACTCCTTTTCACAGAGACTGTGTTTATATACAATGCCTAGGCAAAAACCAGGCACAAAGGCACTACTCATAATAAACGAGTGAATAATACATCCCTGACCATAATTCCAGTGCTCTCCAACAAAAGAATATCTAATTCCTGTCACAGAATTGCCTTGTAGGTTGAAGTTCAGCATATAAATACACATGGGAAAAGATTAGATTTTAATTGATAAGTATTAATCATCATTCACTGCTGTCTCTGCAGGAAGCCCCGTGTTAAAACATCTAGTTAATATACGGTATAATGGATAACCTTGAGGCAGAAGCTCTTGCATCTATCTCTATCTAAGAAAAAATGTCAACATCAGCCTTTGTTGTAGAAAAATACCCTGACATCTGAATGGAGTTGCTGCTGCTGGAAAATTGACTGTCAGTGCAATCCTTCCTAACGTGGGTCCAGTGCTTAACCGAGAGATGAGGCCAAATTAAAAAATCTTTTTCTGTGCACACCTGTACTTAGGAATATTTGGAATCTAGTCTGGGTCAGAATGCTGTGTTTGTGGTGCCTCTCCTCCTCTCTGAACAAACACATTTCTCATGTGATGCTCTCACTGCAACCACAAAGCATTAGCACTCACAAGAGCATCATTGAAGATACTCAGGCTGTTCATTGAGAACAAAGCCATTAATGATTAATACCATGGTAGGAGAAAATGTAGCAGTATTTCTTGGCAGCTGAAATGTGGCAATGTCTGTCCTACGTGCAAAAGACTCACAAATACCTTCAGCTCTTCTTACATAAAATGGTTCTTATTAACTCTGTGGGAAGGGGAATCAAACAAATCCCCCGAACTAAAAAGAAGGAGATTTTCACATGTAAAACTGGATATGTACAATACATCTCTCTCTGACTGACCCAGCAGATGCAGAGATGCATTTACGTATCACAGGCATTACTGTCCCAGCAGATGCTATAAAGTTGTCGCTGACACAGACGCTTACTGTCCCCACAGATCTGTATTTTGGGAGGGAATTTTCGTACCACAGACACCACTGTCCCTACAGAACCACATCTGCTGGCCGAGTTATTGTTTGACACACTCTTTTGCCTCCAGCAGATGTGAGATACTGCCAGGACAGCAGGCATTCCTGTCACTGCAAATCTCCATCTACAGGGAATTAAACTGCAGCTTAAACTACTGCACTCCCTGAGCCCTTACTGTGGACAATACTGACAGGGAGGCAGCAACATTACCAATGAAAATGCAATGTTGGCCACCTAGAACATCACCATTAACTCTGCCTAAATACGGCTGAGTTTGGAGATATGTCAGGAGAAGAAAAATAATTACTTGCACCCTCCTCCCACCCCACCTTTAACAAGTATTCCTTCAGAGAAACATTCAAAGGAAAAAGTGCCTGACACCACTTTCATATAATAGATCCAAAAAGGCAGAAGTCACTCATGAAAACAAAGTTGACAACCTTAATGCCCTGTAACAGGGACCAAGTGCTAGGTCATTTCCATCTCACTTTTGAACTGAAAATGTTCTGAGTTTCTAATTTATTAACACCAGAAGATTTGACTCCCAATTCTAGAGGTGCAGAAATAAAGGAAAGGGCTTTGCTTTTAATCCCTTTAATTTGGGCCTTCATCTTTTGAGACTCTGCATGACCTCCTCTCAGACTTGGGGTCCAACAGCAGCAGCAGCCAGGGGATGCTTTGCTCCTGTGCAGATGTGCCGCCAAGCAGAAACTCTCCAGACATGAGGAAGAAAATCCTGGGCCTGTGCTAAGACATGACTACGGCTAGACTCTCTCCCTCTGCAGTGAACTCAGCCTAAGGCCCATACCAACACATGTACCTACATATAAATACTATGTATGGTATGTGAGCCTGGACTTGGGAGCTGTCTTGGGCCTTTTTTTGCATGAGTAGATGTATCCTTGATGATTTGGTACCTGAGAGAAAAACCCTCCCCTGGTAATCTGCAGTAATGTAAACCCTACTTGAAGACACACCATCTAACTTTGGAATTCCCCTGTGGGGAGTCTGGGCATTTATCTTTATCTGAAGCATCAAGAGCTGTCCATTGGCAAAGGCAGGACACACAAATTCCCAGGGTAATAATCTGATACAGCACAGCAAAACCTATATCCTTGGAGCAGATTGTGGGAAAGCATCAAGAGTTTGGTTGCTCTGCCAAAGCAAACAAGATGTTTCAAGCCCCATCATCTGCTCTGCAGTTCACACCCTTCCAGTGCTATCTTTTTCAGATGCCATGCCACACTGGTTAGTGGCAATGCTGTTGTCATGTGTGACTCATTCCATTTTACTGGAAATTAGAAAACCACATGCTGCACTGAAGAACTGCTTATTTATGTAGTCATATAATCCCAGAGAGAACTCCTCCTGCCATTATTTGTATACAGATTATTTCAGAATTTTGGAAACGCAGGTTTTTACCAGGGTTCATCCAGAGGAGAGATTAATCAACAGCACATTTCTCTTTCCAGGGTCTGTTGTGCCCCCTGGAAATGCAAATGGTGTTTTAGAACAGAGTTCCTCCATCATTACAGGATGTGTGGGAAGCAAAACAGAACACAGGGAGCAGTGGAATTGGAGGTGCCTTAGCAGAAGAGTCTGTCACATTTATTTCAGCTTTAGGCAGGTGAATTTCACCCACAAGGAACAACACAATCGACTTGGTCTTGTTTGTTTTCTTTTGTAATGGCGTGCCTTTATAAAGCCTCCTCAAATATTTCCTGAACACATCACAATGCTACATTTAGTGATTAATGCTCAGTGTGAGTGAGATGAACTGGCATATTCAGGACAACAAAAAATTGCAGAGATGTCAACAGTGCATTCTTTCTGTGGATTAAGAATTACTGGATAAAAACATTAATGCTTTTAACCAACATTCTATGGTGACAACAAATCAAACTGGATAATTTTGAGTTCTGAAGCACAGGTCTGGAATTACATGTGATTCAAAGAACAATTTCCTTTATTATGAGTTTTTCTAGGCTATATAAAATTAGTGTTGCTAAAGCTGCAGCACTAGGATCAAAAGTTAGATTTGATTGTGTGTTGACAGGCAAAGGTTCTAGAAATTCCTAAATGAAGAGATTGCATTAGCTTTTACAGGTAGAGATAAACTCAGTCTTATCTTTAGATGAAAAAACTGTTAAGAAGTTTCAGGCACCAGACATTTATGAAGAAGGAAAATAGAAATGTGAGCCATTCTTTTTTAAAGGTTAGCATAGCCCAAAAATTCTTGAAAATATTTATTATCATAACAGACTAAACCTGCTGAAATGTTCTCACTTAGGATTTGGTCTTTGACATTCTAAGAAATTCTGTTCACTTTATCAAATGGTTGCCATGAAAAGCAGAATTTAGCAACAAAAATGAAAAGACACAAAGTAGTTAAAGGCCATTTAGAAAAAGACATTTGCTTTTAATGTTACTGACTACCCCTCAGGACCCAGATAAGAGTTCTGTTATGTTTTAAAGCATTGCTTTCAAGCTTGCTGGAAGTGTCAGACAATTTGAATAGATCTCCATTTTAATTTCCAATCTAGCAATATGGAACAGCTGCCATAACTTTGTGCAACGTGGCAAATTCAACATCCTCATCCCTCAAACGACAATCATCGAGAAGGGACTCTGAAAAAAGCATAATATGCTTCCATTTTTACTGCCTTTTAGTAACTCCCAGTCAAAATTGTACTTTAGATGAAGAACCCAAGCCCTCAATTGCACTTTTAACTTGCCCTGTCTACACCAGGAAGCAAAGGTTTTGGGTGAAAGTTGATGGCATTTCTAGAACCATTTTTCCTTTTTCCAGACAGTGAGCTGGAGGTTTGTCCATATCCTTCTGACTTGCACATCACCATCAGTGTTAAAGGCTCCCAGTCAGGATTTTTCCCACAGCTGTACTGAAAGTCCCAGTTCAGCCTCACCAAATCTGCCTTGTGAAAGCCCCCCAGCTTCTACAGCTCTGGCAGCTGGAGTGAGAGTGTGAACTGAAGTGTGTCATCCTCATGCTTTTCCTGCTTCTTAGCAGAAAGAAAACATTGGAAGGAAGATGGAAAATACAATTCTCAAGGTCTTTGTTTTTGTTTATTTCAGACCATGTTAACTCAAGAGGGAAAACGGAATCCAGAGGGAAATCACTTTTAGAGTCAGATGAAAATCCTTAGCCCTGGGCCCCAGTCTGGGACTGTCTAGACCAGGACAAAGGCAGTTCAGCCATAGTCAAGGGAATTTGTGTGTTTGGGATATGGTACATCTCTAAGCACAAGCCCATGTTACATGTAGTTGGAGAAGGAGTATCTCTTTAGAGTACTGAAGCATGGATGTGTTGGTCTTATTCCAGGAACAATGTCCCATCTAGCTCTCATTCTGTATTCGTTCATAGATTATCTACTGTGTGCACTAAGGTAAAGCTGCCTCCCACTCCTCTCCTTAATTCCAAACGGAAAACTCAAAGGTGTTTTGGGACTTATCAGCACACACAGTGCACCCAATAAGAAGAAACAGAAACATTCAGGGTCCAGAGAACCTGTTGTTCTAGGATGGACTATTTGTTTCTATAAAAATAAAACACAATTTAGAAGTGTCTGGCATGTCTGATTTCAATTGCTAAATTAACATCTCTGTTCTCATTTCTGCAACGCTTCTCCACTACCGAGTTTGTGGTTTCTTGCCTTCCACAGCTTCCGACCCTGAGATTTCCTCCCTTCAATCTACATTTCTCATGAAACTCAATCTCCAAGCATGAAACCAACTCTCACTAATCTATTTTCTGTTATCAGTATACTCACAGGTATATTTATAAATTAGGGAGGACACACATGTGGGTAGTATGCATGTTTCTCACTTGAGTTTGCCTCTAGCAGGTGCCATTAAAACCACAGAAAGCAGAACAGAAATATTAAGCTCAGCATTTACCAAATGGGCTCCAGCTTTGGATGGCTTACTTGATATCCTTCACTTCCAGGCAATAAAAATTATTTCTTCACAAAATCAGATTTTATTCCACCTTTTACATAGCCAACTTAGATCTCAAGGGAGCAGGTCGAGAACAGGTAACACAGAAAGGCAAACAGGGCAGGTTAACTACATTTCACCTTTGTGGTTGAACATGGCTGCCTGGGACTGGAAGCAGGCTGCAAGCTGGTGTGATCACCTCCAACACCTATTTCTATCACTTTGCATTTTCTTTCATTAATGCAGACAAGTATTACTTTGAGACAAAAAAAAAAAGAAAATTATGTAAAAGAAGTAAATATAAACCAAGCTGCAATAAAGTGGAACCAGGACTCATTTAGAGATGGAAGCCTTCTGATTTGGAGGTCTGGCCATGAGTATGCCCAAGCTTTCCTCCACATGCAGGACAGCCACAGCTCCCTAAGCTCAGTGGGGGATCTGCTTGACCTGACTCAGACACAGATCTCGTCTGCACAGCTCCTCTGGGATCACCAGTTCTGCTCCTGGGAAAGGCCAAGTGCTGATCCATTCCTTACATTCACTGCAATTCCTGCCAGTGCAGCTCCTGGACACTGGTGGCACAAACACATTAACTTCACCTGGCAATAAGCAGTTCTCTCTCAGCCTGAGTGCATGCCAAGAACAGCCTAATCTGCTCAAGAAATTATAAGCCATGCAGCTATTTGCACTGAAACCCCTGCAGAAACAGCCCTCCCCCACTTCCTTCTCTGCTAGCTTGCTCTAACAGCAGGCAGACATAAGTGAAAGGAAAAACAATGAAAAAGGAAACTTGGGAGGGACAGGTTAGAAGCAGAAGGAAGAAGCAAAAGGTCTGACTCTGCAGACCGTATTCATGATGAAAAACATTTGCACAAATAACCTAATTGCATTCTGTGGGACTGCTGGGCTGAGTAAAAGTGCTGCAAGTGCAAGCAACAATTGCAGAGGCAGGAAACAAGTAGGAAAAGAAAGAAAAAGGAAGCCTCACATGAATCAGACACCTGCACAGAGGAGAGCAGTCTCACACACCCCAGGAAAAACAAATCAACCAAAACACTCACTGCCTTTGAGTTACTGCAGAAATATTTATAGCGCCTTTCCCGACCTCTGCCTTGCTTCCTGGCAGGCAACACCACAGAAAGAATCTTTACCACTGGCATCCCCTTGTTCTGCCAAACAAGACAGGAGTCCCTTCCCAGAGCTCTGCAAAGGCAGGAAGAGAGACCAGACGGGCTGCAGGAGTGGTCTGGTCTTCACCTGCGGAAGGACGGGCGTTAGCCCAGGCACACACTCACAGGAGGGAGTGTGGGCATCTCTTCCTGTGTGATTAACTGGGGCAACAGCATTGATTTTGTATGGATTACTCTCAGCAAGGAATAACACAGGAGCCAAGGAAGTGATGGGTTCCAACAAACCCCATCATCTTTTCTAAATGGTCACTTCTTTCCTTTCCCTACAAAGCACGATGAGGCACTGAAGAGAATCTGATGTCCAGTAACTGAATTGCTCCTTTTGCAGTGAGCTCTTTCAGGAATTCTCAAGACACCTTCTATGACAGAACAATTCTAAGTTTATAAATCATTAAAACAATGCATTTATTTATCAAAAGCTTTTCTCCTAAAATGAAACACTAGAGAGCAATCCACTCATTCCAATGAAGACATGCATTTGAATTCTCCGGGCTCGCACTAATTGGCACTTTTCAAAATGTTTCCAGTTAGGTTTGTCCATAAGCATGAAAAGGAAAACCAAAATATGTGTCTCTAGGGTGGGCTGATGTTTGTGAAACAAAACTATCAAATCAGGGAAACCAGGGACTAAATTCAAAGCAATGATGGTTTGAGATCATACATTAAAGATGACAGAATCTTTCTAAATCACCTCAAACATGAAGCACTTACAGTACTAAGTCACAAACTTATCTGAAAAACACACACTACCACCTACTGGCAATTATTCATATATGTTATTTACATACTGATAAGTGGCAACAATATGTGCACATTTGATTTGCATGACTTTTGCTAGAACAAACATCATTCTTCATCTTTACAATTACTAGACTTCAAGAAAAATATATTCCTGTGGATGTAGTTCCCCCAGTGTGTGACTAGTTACTGTTTTCTTTTCAATAAGAACTTAAACCAAAATAGCTGTTTAGTGAAACACTTCCCATTTTAAGGTGGTTGTTTTTGCCAGTAATGTAATATGGGGGTTTTTGGCTCATCCATAGGTAACATGGTCCCATCATCCTTACAGATCTTCCCATTTCACACCCACTGTCCTGGAAGTGGGGCATAAATTATTACAGTGGTGGTATGGGACCAGGGAGAACAAGCAGGGCAAGTGCTGCACCTGGATACAACAACTCTCCTGCCCCAATCACACAGAAGCCTGGGAAAAGGAGGCCCATGGCTGGATTGAGGAGCTAACATGAAGGAAAGACGACACTCTGAAACATCTTTTCCTTGGGTGATTCCCTGCCTTTTGCTGCAGTTCTCACCTTCCTGCCCTGAGGTTCACAATAATGCCACAGAAACATCCTGGAGGTGAAAGTGCTGTGATTTATGTACCAGAAAGAAGTGTTAGTTGTGTGCACACCACACACATCACCCTGGCTGAGCTGGGGTGACGTTTTTCATGATGAATCTCTGCATGATTGCTGAGGTGGTGCTGCTGTTGATGATGCCTAATTTTGGACATGATTCAGAATATAAAGTAGATGCTGGGGCTATGTCAATGTGCAGCTTGACTGAGCCCTCACCAAAAAAGAAAATGTGCCAGGAAAGCCAGGCCTGACTCCACTGAGTCACGCTCCGACCTGCCATGCACTTATCTCAGTCCTGCTGCTGTCATTTCTTGCATGAGATCAGCTTCCAGAGAGGATTTTGGTACGTGGGTGGCAATGTCAGAAAGACTGGCTGGCCCTGATGTAAAGGCTCCCTGAAGGCCAAAGATGGAGACTGAGAAGAATTGCCCCTGCAGTTCCAAGGGCACGAGCCCACATGACACCAGGTTAAACCCCAGACAATGTCTACTCAAAAGTCAAACCAGCAACAGGAGAAGCTCATTGCCAGCTGTTGCAGCCCTGCAGGAAAAACACCTTTTCAGCATCTTACAAATAAACCATTCTATCCAAGAATAGCATTGTAGGTATATAAATACATCAACATTTTGAAATTCATAAACTCTTATGCATTTACAATTAATACAATTTATAGTTTAATTAGATTTTTTTTAACCTGAGTTGATTTTCAAAATATTTTTTTTCTGTCAGCTGAATCCTAGCTAATCTTAAGAGAAATATAGGTTGGATATTAGAAAAAAGCTTTTTGCAGAAGGAGTGATAAAGTAGTGGAGGTGATGGAGTCACCATCCCTGGATGTGTTTACAGAAAGACTGGATGTGGCACTCGGTGCCATGGTTTAGTTGAGGTCTTAGGGGTGGGTTGGACTCGAGGATCTTGAAGGTCTCTTCCAACCCAGTGATTCTGTGTTTCTAATTATACACCAGGTTTCCTGCTGGCAAGTATCAGACTAGCTCAAGACAGGCCTTCAGATATGCTGTGCTAATGCCTGACACTCAGAACAGACACTTTTCGTTCTCTTCAATATGTGCATTGCAAGTAGTATTTTAATTGGGCTCCCAATTCAGAAGGCTGGAATGAGCTCGTGAGTCATTCTTACAAGTTGACTCACATGCTACAAAACTGAAGAATTTGGTGCAGGAAAAAAGAAAAAGAGGGTGGGTTTTGTACATTTCTGCACATCCCTGTTGTGGGGAAAAGGGTGAGTTTGTCCCTAGCACCCAGCAGCAGCAGCACAGGGGTTCTGCATTGTTCAGATGAGCTTTCTTCATCTCTGCTGAAGGAAGGATGCTCTTGGGAGACTTTTGTTTCAGAGATTATATAAAGTAGTACAATTTTGAGATCCTTTTCCTTTTGGTAAAGGGACCAGTCCCAGCATCACAGGATGCCTGGTTTCAGGGTGTTTCAGTGACTGCATTTCAGCAGTTCCATTTCAAGACTGGGCAACATAGAGACAACAGGGAGAGGGCTCCTCCTCTCCCTTAGATGCCAACCCTGCATCTCCAATCTCAAACTGGAGACAGAGTTGGATTAAGTTCTTTTCTCCCTGCACATCACCAAGGAAATGTCCCACAGCTCCCATTATAACCATGTGAAAACCTTGATGTCTTCCCACTGCAGTGCCTGCATTGCTTGTGTAACCTCAGAGCCTCAAACCATTTGCATGAGTGCAAGGGATGGGAACTCAGTCAGAACAAGGCAAGTGGAATCAAACTTATCCTTCTTTTTGCTGTG
The DNA here is from genome assembly GCA_024734555.1 of Trochalopteron elliotii. NCBI lineage: Eukaryota > Metazoa > Chordata > Aves > Passeriformes > Leiothrichidae > Trochalopteron > Trochalopteron elliotii. The sequence continues at coordinate 482,039 of JANPWX010000378.1, forward strand.
TTACCTCAAAAAGTGGTAAACCCCACATTTATTCACTGAAGCAAGGAAGTGTGAACTTACACAAGGAAGTGTGAAGCAATACACAGAAACTGCAAGAAAATCCTTTTCCTCATACTGAGGAAAAGGCTTTTTTGACCTGTCACTTTGCCTGTCATAACCACATTTTAACATTTTTCTTTCCTTATCCTTAGAGGAATCTATACAATACACAAATGAAAGGCAAATTCAGAGAAGGCAGAAAATGCCAGGGTGTTTTTCATTGTCCTGAGGAACAAATGCCAGAGCCCTTCTGGGACATTCAGAACATCTAGTCACTGTATCTTATTCAAGGGAAAAGCCATCTGTCAACAAACTAATCACTGCACAGATTCAGAGACAAGTGAAAATAAAAAGCCAATACAAACATGCAGATGAGGTTCCAGTCAGCAACTAGCCACAGAAAACAAACAAATCCCATCCACAAAGCCTGGCATTTGGATCCAGCCATTTTTCACTGAAGTCAAAACTGGGGAGGGAATAATGCAAAGTGATCTTCAAACAGGAACTTTCAAATCAATCAATATGACTGTGGAAAGATGGGCATGAACCAAACCTGGATCCATACCCTACCTACATAAGCCAGTAACAGCAGCAGAACAGAGTATGGACATAACAACTGAGCTCCTACCATGTTATTAACAGGATTAAAAGCCCTACTGGTTAATATTTAAACATTCAATAAAACTGAACAATTTGAGTCTAAGCTCGTGGCTGACTGCAGCCTTCATTTTTGATCAGAAACACACTACCCCAAGGGAAGGATCCAAGTGACTAATGTTCCAAGTGGCCAGGATTCTATCACCAGTGAAAAGTAAAGCATCTGCCCCATGTGTGGGCCCAACTCTCATATTTTTTTTTCATGAGTGTCTTCTACAACAAAGGACTTGATGATATGCGGACTGAGATCTTTGCCAGTCTTCCTCTTGAAAAATGAAAACCCTCTCCTGGGTCACCACAAGTACACTTTTCTCAAGCAGAAAGGCACGAAGAACACTCTGCAAAAGAGTTCCTTGATGTCAAGGCCCTGTTGTTCCTTTATTTTTAAGCCTCACTTCAGAATGTGCATGCAAATGGCAAAAGGACATCAATTGTTTTGATTCTGCACCAAGTTTGTTCTCATATTGGTGAAAAAGATTGAACAGCAGAGGAAAACTGGGATATTTCAGAAGATTAGCATGTGCCATGTTAAATGAACAACTGAATTAGACTTCAGTTTCAGCAACATGAAACATGAAAGAAGTTCAGCTTAGCACTAGCCAAAATCAACCTGAAGGAGTCCAAACTTCTGAGAGCTAAAATCATAATTGCTTCCTTAAAGGCATCACTTGAATAAAATTAAATGCATTTCTCCAAAAGCTTCACTAGCATAGCAACTGATTGGCCCTTGAGGATTCCTATAGATACTTGTCATTCAGCATGAAATCAGGTCAGCAGCTAAAATTAAACCCACCTCTCCCCTGCACTGCATGTGGAGTCATCGCTTTTAGTATTGCTCAGCCTCTGCCTCCCCAAATGGGTTCATTCTTACCACAAGCTTAAAGGCTGTCTTATCAAGGAGCACTGATGGATGCAGTCATTCCTGCTCCCAGATGAAACTGTTGGGAATCAGGCTGGCAGTCCCTTTGACTCCATCTGCATTGATTAGCTCTCGGGCAGCCTGCCAAGGCACTGTGCTGCCTCTTACCCTCGCCACTGTTAATCTGCCTCAGCGAGGCCTGCAAGCCCTACATAAACTGCAATTTCTCTTCATTAGTGTGATTCTGCCTGCATGAATCTGATAACATATGGGATATTATCATAAAACAGCCTATTTCACCAATTCATTTTCTCCTTTATGGAGATTATGAATGTACTGCAAGTGCATAGGCAGGATAGAACAGAGGAGTCTACTGTACAGTTTAGCTTTGATTCAGTTTCTAAAATGCAGATAGCCTTCCTTTTAAGTTCACATTTCCCAATAATCCTGTGCTAATATATTATAAAAACTGCTGACTCTCTCTCCCTGATTTTCTCTAGTTCATTATGGCTGATCCACACTCCGTGTCACTTGCCTGGATTGAGACTTTAACGATGAACAGAGCTAGCAGATGCCACACAATGGAAAAAATGGGAGCTACAGTAACTGTTTAGTCAACCCTAATCACTGCCACAGTCTGACTAAGCATGAACATGAAACATGATCACAGTTTGACTGCGGATTATGTAATTTCAAACATATGCTTTATGCCCCCTCACTTCCTGCCTGTTTGAGATAACGTGAGGCTGCTGGAACGGGCAGTTTCTGCACAGCTGAATGAGCACTTTGTCTGGGAATGGCAGGGATGCAGGTAGTTTCCTACCTGCTGCTGAGATTTATTAATTAGCACGTGTCCCCATTTAATGAAGTCTGCGTGCCCTCTGCTGGTACATGCATGCACTCCTAGGAACATCAACACTCATAAATGGAATAGTCTTACACACAGAGAGTTGCTGTTGCTCCTTGGAGAATGTGTGCCTGTCCTGGTGTGCTTACACGTGCAATATAGAATAAAATGAAATTAAGATCCTCTTTTATTCTAAACAATACAGCTGTTTTGCTCTTAAAACAGTTAGGTTGGTTTATGCCTCTGTTTTGAGGCCATTTTCTGCTAAAAGGTACCATTCCAATTGCACAGTGCATGTCTCCTGCAGAGGAGATTTGGTATGCACTGATCCCTCAAGGAGTGGGTCTAAGGGGATGTTGCAGAGGAGAGAGAACACAGGAGCCTGCAGCAAACACAGACTTGTTCTGAGCTGCCCCCAGGAAAAAAAAATAATTCAGCTTTCCAGGATTAATCCATTATAAAATGCTACACTAACTCCTGGCTAATCTGTATCAATTACTGAGTACAGACACAAGCAGTAAAGGTCATTGTAATAAGCAGTTCACTCCTTAAATTGCTTCCACTGCCAAACTGAGTCAAGATTGCTAGGGATCATTACTAGGGGATCATTATCTTCACTCATCTGACAACCTTTTCTGCAGACCCTTTCTAACACTTTATACTGCCAAACAACAGCAACAGCAGAACCTTCAAGACTATGGAATGGCTATTTTTCCCAAGGAAACAAGCAAAAACCACAGGATGGGCAGGGTGAAAGTGGCATCAAATGAAGATAAATATGCCCATATACTACCAGCTGGCACCAGTGCCCAGAGAAGTGCTGAGAGTTCCCTTCATTTGGATGGTTCCAGGAAAAATGGGACATAGCCATGCACCATTCATACATAGTAGTAGAGCAGAGGGGAAAAAACCATCTCCCTGTACCCTAAAACATGACAAATCCCATTAAAAAAACCTAAAGAAAAAATATTTTTGTGCCTCACTAATGACAATTAAAACAGTAACAACAAGGAAAAGTAAACAGCTGAGTGTGTGGCTGACTTCCTGCCCTGGGAAGTGTCAGCACATCTTCTCCTGGCAGTGCCCAGCAGCACTGGCACAGGCAGCACTGTGAGATTCTGTCACAAGGGTTAACCACTGCATACCAAAGAGAAGGTGCAGGCATGAATGTCATTCAAAACTGGCTGCCTCAGAGCTATGAAAAGCTGTGTAGATTTTAAATGCTGCTCATGTACAAGACCCAACACTGAGTGTGGACTGGTGACCTATGCCAGGGAGGTTTGCCTTTGAGAGGAAGTTATTGCTTAGATGCATATCAAGGACTCCTATCTATTATTTCCTCTCCTTTTAAACTGAGCAGTAGCTATTGTAGAAATGTGTGAGTACAGACCAGTCTAACTGCTGCAGGAGACAGAAATGTCAAACAGGCTGTCAGGAATAGGAATCAGAGTTATATTCAGTCCTGCCCAGATGAAAGCATAGCATAAAAATGACCTACAGTGGCATCTTTTCTATCTTTCTGTAATTTCACTTTATTATTAAGCTCCATTCTCACTGCAGTCTCATCCAGACTAGAAGAGGTCTCAACCAAACATGGAAGCAAACACAGCATTAAACCCAATTTTATGCCCAATGTACTGCTATTTCAGCTCTGTTAAAGCACTGTGATCTGCCTGAGAAAGGAGGGGAGCCAAGAGACAGGTGTAGGCAGATATTTTTCAAAAGTGCTAAAAAGCATGAGTTTCAAAGCAGAACACGGCTGGAAAGGAGAGAGGAGGCTCATTAACCCACAGGTACTAATATATTTTGAAACATGACCCATTTTACAGAGTCAGAGTACAGAAAATGTCCACACTGTGGTTCTAATAAAACCTGTAACAGCAATAAGGGACACTGAACAGGTACAAGAAGTTGTATGTGTAGGTGAACAGGAGATGGAGCCAGGCCAAACTTCCTGCCATAAACACACACACGTTATTTTTCCAGACACAAGCTTATTTATTTCTATTTCAAGGATGTACACACTGTACTAGAGACACATTCTCAGTAACAAGTATCTGTCCCTGTATGGTTAAACTACCTCCTGTGGTGGCTGGTGATGTCCCTGTTAGAGCTGTGCCACCACCAGTGCTGGCAGCTCCCCACAGCAACAACCCAAACTGCAGAAACAACTCAGCTATGGCTAAAAACCTCATTCTGGCTGTATGTCCTCCTTTAGTATTTGGTTGGACTGGAAGACAAGATCATCTCACTTTCCTCCTTCTGCTAAGAAGTTATAAAAGAGACACAAGAGCTAGGAAACTGACTATATTTTTATCTATATTTTTGGTTTTTTAATATCTATTTATATGTATAGAAATCGTGGGCAGATGGGAAAATTCTGCCTGACTCCAGGAACTCTTTCCTTTTTATATATATTTATATATACAATATATATATATAAGTGGTTGTCCTCCATGAGCAACAAGATGCTGGTCCAGGCAGAGCTGTGGCAGTCCCAGTACAGCTGGGCTGGTGGAGCAGAGGGCTGTGAGCAGCCTCAGTCTCTGCCTTTCTTCCCACACTGCCTGCAGGCACAGCTGCTTGCCCTGCTGAAAAAGGTGCCTTTCCCACTGGGTGTTTGCAGCATAACTGTCAGACCAGGTTTCTGAACCAAACAGGTCAGCTGACAGAGCCAGGGCATTAATTTTCCCATTTGGCCAGGATTAAAAACATGTTAAGTGGGTTTCCTGATTTCCTCCTACCACACTTGAAACCGAGTGCAAAGGAAGAGGAAAGGAAGGAAATAGCATCTTTAGAATGATGTTAGATAATAAACATCAGAAACATGATTACAACTTCCAGCCTGTGAGGACATTAGCAAAGATCTTCAAAGAATAAGATGTTGAGGTGGATTTGTGCAGAAGACTGAGCAGGATGGTAGTGGGAGCCCAAGAGGCTTTTCTAGTTTGTGGCTACCTTAGCTGCTCATTACTAATGCTCTACTCTGCCTAGTAATGGGTGAACAGTAAGATCTTGGCCCATAGAAATAACCACACTTCAGTTTTAAAGCAGGAAGATACTTATCACTTTTCTGGATCCAGTTCACATTGGGGCATTAAACTCTTAAGATTAACGTTCATAAGGTTGCCTGCCAGGTCTTCATTTCTCCTACATGTCTTGATCAAGGAACAAAGAGTTCTATAAGACTGGATTTTATTCTCTTAGTCAAAACAAGTATAGAAAAAACTTCTTCATTTTCTGTGATCAGATCTGGCTCACTTAGTGTCTTCTCATGTCTTAATCCTAAGATTATGTGACCTTAATGCTTGGCAGTTGTTATTGCATGTATCCTCACTACCAACAACCAGCAGCAACCACAGCATCCACTGGAGAATCAAAGCAAGGAAAAGGTTCCTCTCATTGGTATTTTAAAAAAAGGAAATAGATTGTTTCAAGATTTTAAGAGCAATTTCTGTACTCACAGAGATCTTAAAGCTGAAGTGAACTGGGAGTACTCACTAACAGAGACCCATTGATAAGCCCAGAGAATGAAGTCCTGTTCCCATCCAAAGAGCAGATACCCTGCACAGTACAAGTTCTCCCACTTCCACCTCAATCTTGCTCTGACGTCATGTCTAGAACTGAGAAAGTTGCTCAGTCTCCACAGCCATTCAATCATACTATTCTTGGAATTACATTTGTGCCTTCAGGCCTCAACCAATTCAAGATTCAGTTGTATGAAGCATTCATAACACGAGACAGTCCCTGCCCCAAAGAGCTCTCCATATAAATAGCACTTTCTGAAAGCAAAGAGCTCAGAGTGAAGATTTGCATTTCTGTATCAGCCCGTCCACAAGGATGCTAATTACTGCCAGGTTAACTCTGGGTTTATGACATGAAAATCTTGTCCACTGAGAATCAAGGCTCATATCCAGCAAAGCAGCCATCAGATGATAGTAACTATTTTTAGGCTACTTCTGACCTTTCAGAAAGTAAGGACTCTTCAAAAGATGATTAAAATACTATGTGAATTATGCAGAGAGTTGAATAGTCTGAAGAAAATGAAACTTCATTTAGTCTTGCATAACCCCTTTGGTAACACGGTTAGATTCTTTTGGCCCACAGCAGTCAGATTTTCCACTCAAGTGTCAGGATGTAAGTTGGGCTGGTTATTGAGTAATAGACAGGGTTTTCTTATTTGTGCAAACTTCCTAACCTTCAAGAGAACAAAGATTAATCAACAACATTGAAGGAGATGTTGTCATGAGATCCAGTCATAAGATTTGTAGGGACTCCTGCAGGGGTTGCAATCCTTAGAACTGTTTTGGAATAAAATCTGAGAGATGGGAGCACATACAGAAAACATTTTCGAAATAAAATCCAACACAGTTATTAATGATGGAATCAAGGAAGTTCTACCATTGCAGTCAAGATCTGAAGAGCAGAGTTCTAGCACATGAAGAAGATATTGTGAGGAAGAAAGCAATGCAGAGGCAGCCACCTGCTTCTGAGTTTGGTCTCTAAAGTACTGCTTGTTTTGAAAATTACTTCCGAAATCTTGCCAGTGCACCTTTACACTGGCTTCTTGTGCTTCATTTGTGCTAACATGGAAGTGACATAAAGGGACATCTCTGCACCTTAAAGCAAGGTACCTCAGGGATTCACAGCTGTGTGGCCAAAACCAGCATCACAAGTACCTGCAGCTGGTGTGGTTCCAAGAAATCAGGGGCAAGATTTCCAAAACTTCCAGATTGCTGACCTCATCCTACTCAACACAGATGCTGAGCAAGCTCTTGAAAATGGCTTCCCAGGGTATTTGGGAGGATTTGGAAAGAGGTGGGCTCTGTTGTTCACATGCTGTCTTTGGCTGAGGCCACACTGAGCTGCTTGTGACAACTGCAGCTAAAGAGAACTTTGCAAAACTTCCTAATTAAAGATGAGTTTCTGAAATTCTTTAATAAGGAAAGAAGACCCCTCTCCTGGCTTGTCACAGAAGTCAGCCTGAGATAGGGCTGGGCCAACTTTTCAGACCTCCTTTTTCTGAGCTGCAAAAATGCCTTTAACTGTGGTTTACAGTAAAGTACTTAACACTACCTAGAGGTGGTGCAGCACTGACAAGCTGAGGAGATGGACAAGTACCAAGCCATGCTCGTGTTAGAAGATGCCCCCTCACCTCCCCACAAAATCATTACTTACCTACCAGGCAAAATCCTCAATCATCTCAGTGTTGAAACATCTGAGGCTTTGCTGCCAGACCTCTCAAAACAAGGGATAAAAGGAACAAATAGCCAGTGGGAGCCATAAAAATGAAGCAGCTGAATTTAAAAGAGGAGGATTATCTGTCTAGATAACCTGGGTGAGAAAGAGAACCAGGGAAAGCTGGAAGCAGTTGGACTTGTATAGCTGATTGAAGAGCAAGTTCCTGATGAAGAACCAATGGAAGCAGTCACAGGACTAAAAGGCTGGGCCAGATGCAGCAGAAATGCTGTTCCAGCTGGCCTCTGCTGCAGTAAGAACAGGTAGGTCCAGACCTGCATGTTGTCTGAAAGCAGCACAAGCCAGCCAAAGCCTGAAAGTCCTGGTTTCTCAACTATTCCCAATAAAAATGAATGTGGCACAGGAAATGATGGTAAAGGCAAGCAGGTGGTCTGTGTGGAATGTTTGCTGAGTTTTCCATGGGCTGTCAGCAGCTCTTTGAGCACTTCAGAGAAGCCATAAAAACAAAAAACAAACAAACAAAAAACCAACCAAACAAAAAACCCACAAAAACAAACAAAAAACAAACAAACAAAAAAACACCAACAAAAAATGGAGGAAACAAAAAGCCACAGGCTAAGCTGAAGGCAAAGCAGTGAGGGCTGAGCACAACAGCCTGCAAAGGGCGCCCCTGAGTAGCTGCAAATCACAAAAAATGAAGTGTGAAGAATCAAGACTTGCCTTTGCAGGATCCAGTGGCTGGGGACACGAAGGTGTGCAGGGAGGAAGGGAAGGAGAACCCAGGCTCTGTGCCAATGCAGATAACCAAAGGGACCAGAGGAAGGAAACCACAAAGCTCTGCAGTAAACACAGGGATTAGGAAAGGGGGTAGATGAACCAGTCAGACAAAACAACTGACCAAAACTCTCTTCTCAAAACTCAGATGAGATTTGTGTTTTAAAAATATACAGTGCTTTCCTCTCCTCCCATTTCCTATATATATATATATACACTTTTTTTTTTAAACACTTTCTGGTTTTGGCCAGGAACGGGTAAGAAAGTGCCAGGATACTGCTAGAAAATCTGTCTGTTCTCACAGTGTTTCTGGACCAATCAGGAGTAGGAGGCAGCTGGACTCCCATGAGAGTGTCTGTTTCCATTTAATTTCCAGGCCAGTTTTGCAGACTTACAAGGTTAGGGTAAGGTGCCAGACTTCTGGGTGCTGATGAGAAAAAAAACCTTGAGCCCTTGGAAACTTTTCTTCTCAGCAGTCAGGAAAAATATTGTAAACACAAAGGGAAGAGATTTGAGGAAACAATGATGTCACAATAGGAAACATGGAAGTTTAGAGCCTCCCATGCCACCATAACCATCTCTTTTATTCTTTCCAAGGCTAGGTCTCTGTTCTGTAAGAAAAGCTATATAAGCCTATTTAAAGCATTAAGTCAAAGACAAATCCTGAGTTGCACAATACAAAGCAGAGAGTAAATACAAATTATTTTATTGTTTAGTGTTTCTTCCACTTCTGTATTTTACACTTAAAAAAAACCCAAAAAAACCCTCAAACAAACAAACGGAGAAACACTTATGATTGTGAGCAGGCAGATGTAGGTAACATCTGGTTAAAGTGCCAGAGGATGCCAGAGGGTTTGCCTGGCAAGGGGCCCTTGCAGGCTGCTCACTTACTTGCTACAATTCCCTGGGGTGGCTGGTGGGGGTGTTTTGGAGAGGCCAGAGAGGAAAAATGTTCAGGGGCTGACGACTGAAAGGCAGGAAAAGCCTCCCTGAGAGGGAGCAGAAGCAAAAGCAAAGCCTTGTGGGAACTGCTGGCGTAGGTGTAACTTGTCACAGGCTTGGCTTTTCCCCTCCTCCCGTGGCAGCAGAGCCTGAATCAGGGTGTTCTGACTTTCAGCTCAGTCAGGCTCTGCTCTGGCTGCTCCACAGAACAGCCCTGGAAAAAGGCCAAAGAGCCTTGTGATGACTCTCAGTGTCACTGAGCAAACGGTGCTGAACCTGCCACTCCAAAGGCTCGTGGAGTCAGCACAGGAATTTGTCTGGCTTTTCTTTAGCACTTCCTTGGGATTAAATTCTCAGCCCCTTTGAATGTATTTGTTTTCTTTCAGCATACCAAAGAAACCACCCATTTAAAAATATTTGCTTTAAAAGAACCCTCAACCCATCCATTTTCAAAGACAAATCGTAATTCTGGGGAGGGAAGAAAGAAAGATCCACACTTCAGAGTTTGAAAGAAACACTCAGCTTACCTCCAGACGCAGTTCAGACTTTTATTTTCAGATTTTTATTCCAATGAAAGGAATTTACTTCAGCCCAACTCTTTCTCTGCTTCCAGCACCACCTTCAGTCCAGAGGAAGCTACACCTATCCCCACTCTCTGTTCACATAACTGGCACATCCAAAACAGAAGGATTTCAGTGCAAGATGTCCCATACCAGGCACAGAGCTAGCAAGAGACAGAAAAACAGGATATAAAAGCAGCTGCTTGACTTTAGGTAAGTGATGGCCACACATGACACATAAAACCCAAATTCTGAGAACTCCAAAACACTTCTCAGCAAAAGCAAATTCAGAGTAATCTCACACTGACCTTATCAAAAGACATTGGATAGGAGTAGTTGTCATCTCTTCCAATATTGTTTCTAAAGCATATTTAAGAAACAAATACCACACTTCCCACCTCTGGGTCCAGCAGACACAGGAATTTCTGAATTCAACTGCATGCTTCAGAGACTTTCCAAGGTCTGAGAATTCTTGTTAACAGGAGAAACTTCTTTGAAGGTACAACCAGACATAACAGATGTTCACATTTACACCTGCTTTCCTCACTTTCCTCCCTACATGCATTTTTTCTCATGATTATTTAGGAATTCTGCCCCCTTCCATCCCTCAGTTAAGACAGGCATCCAGGACTTTCTGTGGTCCAGTGGGTCCTACAAAATCTCTCTGGAGAAATCTCCCTTCTGAAGGATTTTGGTCTGCCTGGCAAGGGCATAAATGCAAATGCAAGGAGCTGCTTTGGAGATATCAGGGATTCAAAACCCGACTGTGGATGGTCCTGCCATGGGCTCCTGCTCCAGGTGACCCTGAGCAGGGGCTTGGACAAGGTCACACCCAGAGGGGTCCCTTCCAGCCACAGCCACTCTGATTCTCTGGGTATGAGCCCAGGACTGTGGGTGACACAGGACAGCAGAGATGGAGACAATGCATTTTACCTACATTGACATTCTTTCACATTCTCCTGTCCTCTGCACAATCCTGCACCTCTTATCCCCAGTGTTCCCTGTTCTGATGTGCAGCCACTTCATTCCCTTTCTCCCCAACAGTATTTACCATGTAGGTGAACCCTGAAGACAACTTTGCAACAATTCACCAGGAGTTTCCAGTCAGACATGGAAAGCAAAGAAAAATCAGCTGGAATTTTGTCAGTCAAGACATTTTGGAGATATCCATGGAGAGACTGTCAGGAAGGAAATGCTGAAAAGCTAGCAATAGACATGCTGCTTAAAATTCATGTTCCTCTCCCAAACCTGGACTCCCTTTCCTAGAAGACATCCTATATTTATTTTTTAAGAATCTAGGAAAGTTGTGAAAAACAAGCTCATCAAGGCAAGAGGCAAGGTGCAACCTTGACTGTGAAACACCTACAAGATTTGCAGTTGCCAGCTATGCTACAGCATCTCCCCAATCTTTTTTTAAATCACAAGAACAACCCTACAGGTTCTATTAAAAATTAACAAATATTCTACATATGCCTGATTTATCTACAAAACTGTTCTAATCAGAAACAAAGAAAGAGTGAAGGCTAAACATTCATAAATGTTACAGGTAATGGAAATGTGGGCTGTTAATTTGCTGCACTGCACAGATGGTAGGAAAAAAGGGCACCAATGGATATCCAAAAAACAGCATAAATGACATTTAATTTAAGCTTAATAAACGTATTATAATGTTAAAGTAGTCATAATATGCATGAATGCTAAAAGGTGGCCCAGAGCTAGGGGAGGAACCAAGGATGAAACATCTGATGGTATTCATTATATAAGGTGGCATCTACTATCTCAAAAGAAAGCATTTTAAAAACCTCCAAAGACATAGTGCATGTTCTAAAAACAACTTTTGAACACCAGCATCTTGGTTTTGAGATTATTCAAACTGCAGCAGCGTCTTTCACCCACTTACTTCTGGGGAGAAGGGCAACTACACATTTTGATATATAAAAACACACGACCTCTTTTATGTTATATGTTGCCAAATGATTACCAGAATCACAAAGCTAGTTTAATGCTAGTATTATTTGGTTGTGTTCAAGCATTGTGGGTTTTAACATTGGCAGAAATGCTCAAGGCCTCCAACCTCCAAAAGTACAATTTTAAGTCATAACCAGTAATTGTAAATTAACATTGTGAATGTTATTTGGTTACCCCATAAGTTCTTTAGGACTGTAATACTTTTTTTCAGTATACTAAGCCTTGACCTAATGACTACCCTTAGTGACTCAAGAGTGGGGTTTATGTTTTTAGGTGCTGAACTTTAAGTATGCTTTGAGCAAAAGCTGTAAGACAGATACATAATGCATCTAACAATCCACTGGGGAACTCAACAGAAACACTAATTCTTTAGCCAGTCATGCAGCTGTAGGCTCCAGCAGATGTAAGGAAATACCCTAATTTTTAAACTGCCCATTCTTCCCAATAATTTTAAATCACAGAGTGAATAACCATTTGGGCTGATCCAGTAATGACATTTACCTGTCTAGGAAGAGAAGAGTTAATGGACACAGCAGATGGACTTTCCCTGGCCCTCCTGGAACCCCAGGGCTGGCAGGTCCCTGCCAGCAGCAGCTGCAGCCTTGCTCTCTGCCTGCTCCCAGGTCAGCTGCCACATTTCATGTCAGGACACATGTCCCAGCACAGGAACCTCTCCTGGCCCAGCAGCTGTCTCTGCCCAGTTCACTGCTCCAGACATCAGCAGTTTCTCCCTGCTCAAATTCTTCTTGCACACATTTGAGCTGTTTATGGTTCCAGTGTGCCCTGGGCATAGAGGAATGCTCCTGTTCCAGACCATCTCTGCTCAGGTGAGAATCCAGAGTAGTTTTGTTCTGGAGTTCAGGCTGGAGACCAGGCAAGCCTGTGAGTGAGCTGAACTGGTCACAGTGAAGAGCTTTCAGAGAGCATTTATAATTATAATTTCATAACAAACTTCAAAATCAATATGGTAAACACGTGCCCAAGTCAGACTCCTCTCTGAAGGATAGCACAGATAGCCATCTTCCTAAGCAGATTTTATTTCCTTTAGTGGAAGCAAAATAGGGTGGATAAGTGCTGGGACGTGTCTCTGAGTGAATTCACATTCAGAAGTGAGGCTCTTATCTCTGCCATCTCCTCGCTGCGATAGGAGCAGGGTAAGCAAAGCCAAGGTTAGATCCTGTTCAGCTCACAATAGCAGCATGTGGTGCCTTTCAGAGCATGAATGCCAGTTTTTTACTGCAGGTGCTCTTGTGGTGTGGCCACGGGAGGAAAGCGATAACTGACATCCTTTTCCATTCAATTTACAGTCAAAAGAGTGTTTGTAAATTAGCAGTTGACTGGCTGAAGCTCAGCCCATATGGTAGCTGTTGTTCAGCAAAGGAAAAAAAAAAGTACAGTACTTAAACCGGAAAGAACAGGCAGTCTGTGCATCAACTCCAGGCGTCAAGGGGGTTCTGGCCCACTTTCATTCATATTTAAATGTGCACGTTCACGCTGGGGACAGGGACACCGAGCCTCATTTCCTAATATTGCAAATCACTGCTTTACTTTAGGGTCTTGTGTGTTATACACAAAGAGGGAAAAAAAACGTGAACGCAGATTTGCATCAGTGTCCCACGAGGAATGCTGAACGTTAGAAGCAAAACCAGCTGGAAAGTACATAAAGAGCACAACAGACTCCAGTCTGGTTCCTTTTTCAGAATACTTCTCTCCCATTTGCCTTCTGATTGCAGCTCTAAGAGGCCCTGAAGTCACTGTCTACAGCACGTAATTCTGAACACAAAGCAAACAAAGACAAACTTCCCAGATCATTTTAAATATATCTGTCAGGTGAAATGCATTTCTGAATGGAAATGTCGATTTATGAGGGAAAAAAATCAGTTTCTTTCCTTTCAGTCCTATCAAACATAGGTTGTTATCATAAAAACATTAAAAGAAGTTAAAAGTGGCAAATATATATACCACAGAACAAGAACAACAAACAGAAAGAATGACACTAAAAATAAAAAGGTAGAATGACTTCAGGTTAGTTTTAGCTCGGGGAGAGTACTGAAAAGAAATCAATACAGGGTGCACTGGCACTTGCAATCTTGCTGGTCTTTTGACTCATATTCTACAGCTATGGAGATTCCCAAGAACACAAGGAATAAAGGAGAACAGGCAAAGAGGAAAAGAGGGATGGAAGGGAAAGGGGAAGGGACCAAACCTCATCTGTTTCACTTGGATTTCACTATTCCAGTCAGGTTTTTTAAAACACTTATGATACCACTGGGGACCTGGAGTTGACACATGACTCAAAGGGGAGATGTAGTTATTAAAATTGTGATTAGCAATTACAAGTGCAGGGCTTGTGAAATTAAGCTTTTCCTGTGCAAATGCATCCCAGAGAGAGGAGCTTCACAGAAATTGTCTTTGCACATCACTGTACACATTGACAACTACTGCCAAGCAGCTTCAATTTTTGTCCATTTGTCCTTTAGTTTAAGATAGGACATATTAACAGATAGATCACACTAACAAGCCAAAAAAGACATGTGTCAGCCTAAAATAAAATAAAAACCAGTAAAAAGTAATTTCTGCATCCTTCCAACTAGTTCCCAAACTATCCAGTGTGTGTACTTTGCAATCCTATCTTCTTAGGAACTGTTTTCTCTTCCTCTTGCATGTGAAAAGCCACACAAACATAACAGGAAACTGTCCAAACATGCAGGAGAAATAGTGAAAGTGACTGTACACAAATTGCTCTCAGACTCACAAATCATGTGAAAACTCTGCTCTTGATCTGGTTATTTTAATGTCATTATAAAAGGTATTAGAAATTATTACCAATAACACAGAAGACCTGGATTGCTCAAAAGGTAAAATGCACAAAAATCAACACATGGAAGGACTGAAAAAGGAAAAAGGCTTTCTCTGCTTCAAACCAGCAATAAACCCTGGAAAAAATATTCAACTCTTAGCAGATCCCACAATCCGGCACCCCCTACAACACCCTGGATGGAGACATGAAGGTATTTGCTAGAGAAACTGACAGGCACCATTCTGAGGTATTCTGAAAGAACCATTTGCAAGCAAGCAATTTTGCATCCACTAAGACCCTGCTGTGTTAAATGAGAAAATTGTCTTTGTTGGTTCATTTGAAATTGGCCTTTTCTATGAATAAAGGTCATTTTGCTGTGGCTAAAGTGATAAGTCTATTTTTTACAGTGTTTCTGCATTTTAAAATTCGGTCACTGTGGAAAAGTGTTTCCCTTTGCTGTTGTGTTTCAGGCTAATTAATAGATCACAGAATTAAAACACTGAAGTTACATCTGAGGAAGATGTACATGTGCATACTATATGGGTTGGCATAGAACAGACATGTTAGGAACAAAAAATGATTATTCAAGGTTATATATTCAAGCTTATCTATAATTATGCAAGTTTATTACCTTTAAAAAGTAGTTTTGAGCAGCTAAAAGTTAGCTACACATCTCAACAATATCAATATAAGCATTCTGTTATTCCATACTGTATTTCTGCAGGTTTCATTAGCAAGGTCAGGAGTCAACATTAGTGATTTACAGTCTGCAAAAAGGGTGATGTCACTGAAACATGAAGAAGGTCAGAATCCCCAAAGAGAAATTATCGTAACAACAGAGTGAGATCATTGCCTGCACTTATCTGCTCCAAGGGGCAATAATCAAACAGACCTACATGTAAAGCCTAAGCTGAGCATTAGATAAAAGCTACAGAGGCAGTACTTTCCCAAGGTAATACAGCAGAGTGCTGTAGATTTTGTTCTGAGCTTCACTCATAAAAAAGCTTACTCAGTCCCTTTTTTTGGTCCTAAAACATTACACAGAAAATGTTACACACACACGTGAATAAAAAAACCTGGTTCAATTTCAAATAGAAGCATTGATACCGACACAAAACTAAATAAACGGGCTCATTAAAAAAGAAGTTTGCCTTTGATCTTTCATGCAAGGTTTAATACACAGCTTTTCCCTGCACTGAAATTCTACAGGCTGCTCAAGATCCCAATCTGCACCAAGAATAAAATCCCACAACGACCCTCAACCAGAATAAATACTTAAACTTCCCTGATCCACAAGAGCTGCAACACTGGCTAACTAATGTTAGCTACCAAGACAAGAAAATTACACAAGGTTATACTATCTGAGAAAACATCCACGTTTCTATTGTTCTACCTTCTGCAACATTTTCCTGTGGACACGGGGGGTAGAAGTTGCTATGCTGTGGTAAAAAGAAAATCTGTCTTTACAGAACAGAGAGTGCTGCTAATCATCTGCAATAGGAATGAGCAATTCATCAAAAATTAAGTAAGCTTAAAATGAATTTGTAACCAAGGTCTCCTCTTATTTAGAAGTGGTGTTGAGTTGTTAGCTCGCCTCTTTCATCTCAAATAAATATAAATTGCCAAAGTTCAGTGCTTCTGAAGTGAAAAAGATGTCCTATCAGTACATTTAACCAAGAATTGCAATTGTGCTCCCACATGAGAGAAGCAGCTTCCTGGACGTGGGTGTTTCATTTAAACTTTTAAGAGGACATCAAAACACATTTACATGAATACAGATCAGTGCTTCCGCTGGGTGATTTAAATGCATCTTACAGCTGTGGAGAACGATTTTCTCAATATTCAAAACATCCTTCTTAAAAAGAGCAATTATTAACTTATTTCTTTTCGTACACATCAATAATATCAGCCCCACCTGTGAAGCCCCACATTTTCTTAGCAGCAACCCTCATGCTCCTTCTGCTTGCCCTGTCCCCAAACTCCAACACTTCTGCGTGGCAAACACTGAGTTCAGGGTGAGTGCTCGGTGGCAGACACACTTCACACCCAAGCACACCTGAAACCACCACATCTGCCAGCACAGAAATCCCGAGTGTGTGAAATCAGGTCTTTCCACTACTAATACGGGTGTGCTGAAAGAATGGCCATCATGAGGAAACCATCATCTATGAAACCTGCTGACTCTGCGTGTGTCTTCTAGAACACCAGGATAATTTATTTTTATTTTCTTTTAAATGAACAAAGAAAACCCAAGGCTGTTTCTTTAGCTGGAATGTGAGTGTAGAGAATCAGTTTGGACTTCTTTCCCGGGCAGTCCCATGCGTGCTCACTTTGCAGCTCATCAGTGTGGGTGAGGGCAGTGATGCAGCCCTATCAGCTGATCTCGGGAATGTGATCCATTAGAGAACCATCCTGCCCTGAGGGACCCAACAGAGGGTATGTATGGAAGGCTGCATGAATTAATGCTGCACAGACCGGTAATGACTTCTGATTAGATAATATAATACATCCCTGAGCAATCAGCACAAAAAAAAAAAAAAAAAAAACCCACCCCAGATTCTGCCACCAGTTCCTCCACTGCTACACGACTCACAGATCATGCACTTTCCCCAAGAACAACTCAATTGGTTTTTTAAACACTGTACAGCAAAATATGTAGTGTTCAGAAAGATACTTGCCAGGGCAAAAATGAGAAAATACATTTTTTACTGACTTGGTGAGTTTCTGGGATGTTCTCCCCTATTTTTCTATCTCCAGAGAAACGCAGCATGCTCTTTGAGAGTGTCACTGGAAGTCAGTGATGAATATCACCACCAGGAAGTTTGACACAGCAGCATCAGAAAAGGAAATATGGCACTACAAAGGAAGCTCCCATCTTTGCCTCAAAAATATACCTATAATTCATAACATTTGGTTAAATCCATGGAGTAAAAGGGATAGAAAATAAACTACCTCCCCTTACATTACTATAATTCCAAAAAGAAGCTTTTTAGAGGATAACAACATAAAACCTACACAGTTCAAAGTGGAAAGTATCTTTGTGATGGAAAGTATCTTTTGATTTCAAAATTAACAAATGTTGCAAAATTTCAATCTCTTAAGTATCAGAAAATCATTATTTCTGCTAACCTCCTCTGTAACAACTCCATTAACTTTTCCAAAATAATGCTTCTTGTAGCAAAAAGGCCTTGGAACTTACCAAATTCTTATTTCTCTTCTATAATCTTACCTCTAGTTGCACAACTCTCGAAAGTGAAATTTGCCCATTTATCCAGTAATCATCTTTCTCTCTTCAGCCCTGATAACTGCTTCATCTGCAACAGCATTTATTGTCAACAAAAGCAGAGTGAAAAGCTTATTCAATTACTTTTTTTACCCTTTCATTATTTATTCAGGATGATTAAATCTGATCTGGAGTAATTTCAAATTGATTTTTACATCTGAAATATCAAACACAACAACTTGCCACTTCTCTCCCCTTTGTTGGAGTGCTGAATAATTATGTTATGCAAGACTTAAACATTTAATCTTTCTCTTCGTGAAAAGAAGAATGGTCAATTCACAGGAGCTGGTGAGAGGAGGAGAGCTCCACTTCATTTTGCAGTCCCATCTGGTATCCCCTGCCCAGACCCACAGAGATCCAGCCCGAGCACTTCAAGGAAGTGATGACTTGAGACTTCTCCAGTAAAAGCACAGCACACACACACACAGAGGTTTGCTGAGTCAAACTGGGGGCTAAGGGAAGGATGTATTACGAGAAAATCTTCAAAAAGTGAAATCCAAGGTCTAAAAATGAAAAGAGAACAAATTTTTCCTTAAACGTTTACCCTGATAAAAAGCAGGGGTAACTCAGCATACATTGAGCAAAGAGGGAAGAATCAAGACTGGCACCTCCCTCCACAACAACTCGATATTTTAGCAGATTTACTGTCAGCCTCCAGCCCTTCTGCTTTGGATCATGCAGACTCAGATCGAGAATTAGATCTAGGGAAAAAGGCATCGGTTAAGGGACTATTAGCAGCTCTTTGTTTTATAAAGTGACCAATGTTTCCAAAGGATGTAAAATCTTTTCTTTTTCAATAAGGATTTTGCAAGAAGCTTATCTGCAATGAAAAAACACACCACCACTTTATAAAAAGTATTACAAAAGTCATTTTTACAGTTACAGTAAAACACCACAACACAGACGTTAGGAGTCTGTCCCTCAAAACCACAGGTCTTTCATTTAGTTGGTTTGGGATATTTTATTTGTTGTTTTTTAAGTAAAATACTATATTTGGGGTTCTTGTATGTATTTGTTTTTTCTGCCATCATGGTGAAGCTGCAAACATTTTCCTGTTTTTCTCTAATTTGGTGCCAACATCAAACTGGAAACTTTTTTTTTTTTTTTTTAAATGAAAACCGAGATTCTGATGAAATACAAGACCTGTGGTTTTTAGGAAAAACAAAGTATCACAAGATTTGTCATAAAAACACAGGGGTGGCAACAGTAACAATCTTATGTACAGTAGCCTGCTATTTATAGGTGCACTCACAAGTCTGCAGACATATTTCTGCTCTCCAGTAACAAACCTAGGAAGAAAAAAGGCTCAGCAACAATTACCACAGATACCTGTCATGTTTTTAGTCAAAAACAAAATAAAAGTGGCAAAAAACCCAGATCCCCATCTGGCTGAAATCAAACAGGATTCAGCTGCGGTCACATAAACAACAAATTACACAAAATGGGATTCTGGTCCTAAAAAATCCTGAAGTCCTAAAAGCCAGAGGCTGGGCTGTATTACAAAGGGCACTTCCATGTAATAGGCAGCAAAGGGAGGGATGTACATTCCTTCACATATCCAGGGGCTCCCTCTGCCACACCAAGGCCAGAGCCACACAGTCCACGGCTGCACTGACGGGTCTCTCTGACACTGCACATGTGATTTTCATATCCTTCAGTGCCTCTGTCAAATGCTCAGTAACTTCCTTCATTGAACAGCTCCTTTGTTCCTTACAGGCTGAGGTTTAAGTTAATATCCACCTCCAACTCTTCTGGCCCCTGTTTTCCTGTGGCTCCCTGCTCACAGGACACCCTCTGGGGGTTAGCACAACCCCACAGCATGGGCTGGGGAATGTGGCTCTTTTTTTGATTGTCTAAGAGTGATTCACACATAATATGACAACACTGCTCAAGTCCAAACTCCTAATATCAATACTAAATCTGTGTATACACAAAACAAGGAAACCTTTCAGACATATTTACAAGATGCAGCTGTTTGACTTTTCTTTATTTACCTGTGAAGAAATGCATAGCTTAATTCTTCCTGACCAGAGAAATGTGTTGCCTGCAAGCTCCAGAGCAAAAGCAGAGCTCAGCTTGTCAGCCACCAACTCTTTGTCTACACAGTTAAGTAACTGTGACACAGTGATATTTATCACAGTTTTTAGTATTTTCTCCTTAGAAGAAATGATGCTGATAAGCTCAAGTACAAGTGACAGCTATCAGAGAGCAGGATGGTTACTGTACTTCCATTTTCTATAGCCCAAACTCTGCCAGCCCAGGTTAGCAGAGGCTTCTTCATGTGCTCTGGGGTGCTCAACCAACAATCACAAGAAGAGAAGAATAATTAGGGAATTTCCTTTACGATATTCTCTTACTTGAGCAAGAGTAAGCTCTGTAATTTCATGATGTTGGGTCTCCCACCTTCAGGCAGTCTCAAAACAGCATCCCCAGTGGATCTCAGAACACCAACCCTGCAAAATACCATTCAGTTCTTCAGGCTCCACCTGTCCCAGCAACAGGATTCAACAGAAGCCATGAACCACTGAGATGTCCTGGCAGAAAAGGGATTAAAAAGGTTATTTAGAGCTGCTTTCCGTAGTCTGTGAACTGCTAGCCAGGGAATTGCTGCTGCTGGGAATACACAGCTCCATTCCCACAAGCCCCCAAAATGATGAGCCTGCCACAGCCTTTTTACTGAAATTACAGGACAGCAAAGGAGACAGAGGCTTGTTTCTTCACACAGTCCTTTGCAGAAGCAAGGCTACAGAGAGGGGCTGCTCTGACTGGTAATACACTCTGCCTGTCAAGGCAGCCTATCTTCCATGGAGCACACTTGCACATTATCTATTATTGAACACTTCTAGAGCACAAAGCAATCTCATTATGCAATGAAAACAGTTCCTATAAAGGCATCTATGTGTTGGGGTTTTTTTCCACAACATTTTTACATTACTCTTCCAGCCTTCCCCTTTCACACCAGCTGCAGCCCAACTACTCGCTGGCCTTGATGCTTACAATATTGGATGTGATGGGAACAGACTAGACATTGTTTTAACACAGGAAGGTTAATTTAAAATAACCTTCCTAAGCTGTTCATACTGCAAGACAGCAACATTACAAGGAGAAGACATGGATTCATAAATAGGATCAGCTTTCAATCCTCAGAGCAGTGGCAGCAGCACTTGTCATGAACACGCTGTGCCGAGTCTCCAGGGGAAGCGCAGCCTCAGCTGCTGCTCACACAGCTCCTTCTGTCAGTCAGGCACACAGGCAATGCCAGGTTCCCCTGCTCTTCATCTCCTAAAGGTAAATGCTACCAGGACAAGAGATGAAAGGCAGAAAATGCTCCATAGCACGCCTGCTACTGTATTTCAGCACCAGTTGGCTTTTGATGTATCTGTATCCCCCAGCCAATGAACCAGCCTTTGAAATTAGGCTGATTGTTATAAAATCATCACTTAAAGGAGCCTTAGAAAGACTTAAGAAAAAAACCCCAGGACTTAGAGTCAAACACATGTGTTAAGAGGCAACCAAAAAGCACTACTTAAAGGCTGTGTAAGTCCTGCCATAAAAATTTTTGGATGGATTTTTGTCATCTTAGTCTCTACTCCCACATGACTGACCTTGACTTTGCATCCTCCCCTTTGAACAAAGCAGGAATAATATCTCAGAGTGCTCAGGAGGTAAGTCTAGCCAAAAAGTTACACTGCCTTCAGATGCAGGAAAGGATTAGAATTCCTGAAACTGTCATGGACTTTGTCAAGGCCTTTTTAAGCATAATTCAATCTGTCTCTTCTTCGTGATCAACCTTCTTACAGGTCCACAATGACAGCATTTAGGCAGCCTTGCATTGATGGCCACTCCAAACTATTTCCTTGGATCCTACAATGCAAAGACTGCTAAATGTTGTTTTCCAAATGCCATAAAAATATCATACTGAGTTTAGAAGGCCAGGGAAAAGCCTGAAAAGACTGTTGCTTACTCCACTGCCACCTTTTTAGTTTAACACTGTGGGCTTTTTCTTCTACTTTAAGAAAGTTATAATCCAGAATTACTGTTTTAATGAAAATATGGCAGAGGGGAGAATGAACCATATAACTGTCATGGAATCATCACTAAAGCCCAGAAGTTTCTTAAGACTTGTCTCTAATGCCAAGCCTCTGCTACAGCAAAAAAAAGACAAAATACTCCAGGGTAGCAGTTCACACTAAATCACATAAATCATTTAGAAAGCAATGATGTAACAGTGATTTATTCATTACCTTACTTATTACAGTGAAAAAGAACCATATGAAAAATTCTGGAAAGAGCTCTCCACAGATGGGAAAAAGCCAGCACTGAACTGGTGATGATGAACAATCTGTCTTCTATTTGTGATTCCACCTGAGAAGATGCAGATTTTAGCTGAGCACTGTGGCCACTTCACAGAAAAAAATCTTGCATCAGTACTGAATTCCCCTCCTCCTCAGGGGGTAGCAAACCTGTGTGAGCACATAGGAAACACAGGGCTTCTGACTAAAGTTTTATTTTTGCTGCCTGGGCAAATTATTATTTACTTTTTACATCAGCAGCTTTCCTGGGAGAAAAAAACGCATCCAGATGTCTCACTGGAGAACAGTGAGACATGTCACTTTGTAAAGGGTGAAGGACAAGGCTTTTACAAGGCCATGAAAATGCTAACAGGAAAATACTACTGATTTTTTTTTTTAAATTCAAATTCCAGAATCAGCAAGTCTTCACAAAGATAAAGTTTCAGTAAAAAGAAGTAAGATGACAATAAAAATATTCCTCTAAAGAACCAGGGGAGTTGGACGTTGGATCTTTGGTAAAACAGAAAATGAAGGAGGAGGGATGAGGGGAAGAAAGGATAAACTAACAAACAAAAAAAAAAATAACAAAGCTCCTGTAGGAAAACAGCATCTGTTGAAATAGAAAATATCTGTCAAACAGCCCAAACCACACTATTTCATGGTATCTATTTTTTCTTCCTGTTAGTCATGGTTTGCAGGAGTTTTATAACCATGGAATGATGCAGCTGTAAAAAAAACCCAAAACTTTTCAGTTTATTAATAGATGCTATAAAAATAAATACTAATTTTTATCTCCTCTACTTTTGAGTAGATCCAAAGTAGCACAAAACAAATCAAAAAGCAGACACTCACAACAGAAGATATGACTAAGCCACATCAAGCAGATAAGAGACCAAACTTCAGACACGCTGCTAAATCAAATTGGTATTTACATGTAAATATTTTATCTTGCACATAAACTATTTGTCTCAACACATGTAAGATCAGCAAGGCCTACACAGACAACTCACGTTAGCACTGGAAGTGTTTTCCTTCTCAGGGCTGTACTGATGCAGAACATCACAGATACAACAGACTGGAAAGTAAAACTGGTGAAGAATAACACAACATGAAAAGGACACACTTTTTATCATTAATCCAGCATATCTACGTATGGTTTAAAAGAAGAGATTCTACTCCAAGGACTAATTTCAAAACATTTTATAAATATCAAAGGACTATGTGCCAACATTACCACAGGTACTGAAGAGCCCTTATCTCTGTTTTCATGACTGTCCCTCTCCTATACATGATGCAACAAAGAAAACTACATTTTCTTGCCTAGTTTCAACTCCTGGGTTTTCACAGGCAGTCTGGTACGAACAAGAACCAAAATGAATCAGAAGCTATGTGAGAATTCAAACTATGCATTAAAAAAAGTGGTGCTGACAAAATAATCCAGCTCATTCACATCCTCTCCTCCACATGCTCTTCTGTTTCTGCTTTCAAAGGAAACTAGCAAGAAGCACAGAAAAGTTTACACAGCATTCTGAAACAAACTGAAGTTAGAAAGGAGAAACCCTAATAGAAGAAGCAAAACTATCAGACACCTTCCCTGAAGAATTTAGGTTGGTATGATCACGGCCAGGAGAAAAGTCACTTGAGCTCCCAATTCAAGTTCTGCTGCCAAGTCACACTGTGGGAGGTTTTAAGCAGACCTGCAAGCTTCTAGTCCCATCTGTAAATGGCACTTGTCTGGCACTAGGTTTAAAAATGAAATAATGTTTCAGACAGATATACTTGAGGAAGTCCTCTCTAACCAAGAGTGCTGTTTTACTTCCAGAGTTTTCAAGTACAATGTACTCTACTTCCTGCATAAAATATGGGAAGAAAATTGATGTCCAGTTTCTCATTTATATTAGAGATACCCACTCCCCTCACCTAGTCTGTGGAAACTGAAGTTTTTAATAAGGTGTGTTCTGAGGGAAAATAAGACAAATCTTGCTCAGCGTTTTGCAGCACTGTCTTCTACACATGCTATTTTTGCCCTCTGATTTAAAGAAGATATATATTACTACTTTAAATAACTGCTTACATGAGGAATGGAGTAAAACAAATATTTTAGAAATTCCTAACAGGCTTACATCTATTTACATATAGGTAACTATGAAAAGTATGGGTAAGAAACAAATACATTACAGAAATTTAAAAAACACTCAAAACCATTAAAGAGCTAAATTCAGTCCATGGTTTATTTGCAAGAAGCTCAGTAACCAGCTCTTACTGTAACTACAAGTGACAAATCAGAAAGAAACAAATTGAATTGGGAGTTCCTAATCCCTGTGACAGGATGTTCAATAGCACATTAAATTTTAAAAATTGAGATCAATTGCAGTGAATATGCCTCTATTTTATTTCAATAAATAAACTATTTTCTCTGTACAAAAGTTGGAAAGGCTTAAGTTTATTAAAACATAAGCCACAGACAAAGCATGTAAGAAAAATGGTATCAAAGAACAAAGTGCAGATGAAATTTTGCATCTGCTGCATACAAAATACTCCACCCACACTTAGCTGTGTCAGGAGAGAAAGGGGGCAGACACAGCTACTTATTTCTGCTGAGAGTTCTTTGCTTCTCAGCGTGCTCCACGATCTTCTCTTCCACATAGAGCCCCTTTCTCTTCCTCACTGCATTCATGTACTTGCGGGCCTGGTTCTCTGAGTCTGCCTTCTCCCCAAAGTGCAAATATTCCTCCTCCGTCGTCGGGACCCAGAACGGGTCACTCGAAATGATCTGCAAAAGGAAACAAACAAAAAGAGAGTGAAGCAGGACAAAAGTTTATTAGCATGTTTCAAGTAATCAGCTGCTGAAGTAGAGAAACAAAAGTAGAGCAGATCAAGTTGTCTGGAAAGCCTGCAATTAGCTATGGAAGCAGAAAACAAGAGTCAAGATACACTCTGCAGCTCTTGCCCTAAGAAGCCCACAATAACTTTGCAAATTCAGCTGCAATTATCTGCACAGTTTATTCAAAAAGCAATTTCAACTGCCCATCAGCAAACAGCGCCAAATAACATTCAGAAAATTCTAAATTTTCAAGAGAGAACTCCTTATTTAGAATATTATCGCACAACAATTGAATTAGAATTTGTCAGAACTGAAGATTTGTGCTCATTTCTGTGCCCTATGTTTTCCAATCCCAATTCCAAATTGGACAGATGGTTTAAAAACCACTGTTTCTGGTTCTAACATATTTTGCAGAGCTGTTCTTGCAGTTTTGTAGCCCTCCTCTAGAACAGATTTTAGATCTAACATGATCAGAGAATATAACTGGACATGCCTTTATTTCCAGTTCTTCCTATACCCCACACTTCTGGGACTACCATAGTGTCCCATAGAGGATACCACAAAGAACCCTAAATGTGAACATGAGGAAGAGATGGAATTGACCATACAGTGTTACACAGGTTCTACTGCAAATTTCAAAAATACTAATTTTACTTGATTGTAGATTTCCTTCCAAGATGCAGTTACGGGTAATATATTTTTACTAAAAAAACCCAAAAATAGTATTCATCTCTTAAACAAAATCCTTATGGAAAAAGCAGTCCAGACAAGTATTGCTTACTGCATGAATCATGATAGTTGTAACAACTGAGCATATTTGTCTACAATAATTTCTGAAATATTACTACTAGAACTAATAACTGACAAGGAGAGAACTAATTATCCTAAATCATCAATTTTAGCTTAAGCCTTTTCTACTGTTGTAAACTTTCTCTTCTGACAAATTCTTTCAATTGCCATAGGGTACTTCAACCTAAGCAAAGTTTCCTAAACCAACAAAACCAGCTCTAGTTTGCTACAGTTAAGCACATGCATGAACTTGTTAAATTAAGTGGGTATTACTCGTGGTGAAAGCGACAGCCAATCTCAATTATTTACATGGGAAGTGACTATGCACAGGGTTGTCTGGCTGAAAACCAAAAGCAAGTAGAGCTCAGAAATAAACAGTCTGAAACTCAGCTTTCCAAAGTTTTCTGTGTTTATTTTTTACCATAAACGTAAGGACTATCTAACCACAGAAGAATCTGCTTGAGTCATACCCACTCTGATGTCTTGCACAGGGCTTTATAACCCATGCATAGAAACTTACAGGTGATTCCTTGACAGCCTACATCAATAAAAAAAATGGTCCCCAACTCTATGAGAGTTTGAAAGTTTCACCATTATTTTATGCACTAGAAATAAAGAAAAAGGGAAGTGAAGATTGCATGTTGACTTGATGAAGTTGTAGTGATGCTCATCCTGAACATCTTAATGATATAAAGCTACCAGGGACTTCCCCTTTCATGATCTGCCTAAAGAGCTGAACAAACAAAAATTTCCAAGTCTAAGAATATATGAAGAAGGTGATTCATGCTCAGCGGATTTGATTCAGACTGTACTGCTGAGGGAGGTTATATAGCTACAAACTGGTAAGTTAAAGACTGTTACTATGCCCTTTGATGACTTTTTTTTGTTTAATTGGCAAGAAATGTAACACCCAGAAATTATGCCCAGAGAGAAGCAGTGAGACAGCGGCTCTTGAAGAATGAATATAACAGAGGAATCCAAAAGTATACAAAATTGAACTTACAGATCTAATCTACCTGTAAATATTTAGATACTGTAGTGATGGATGTTTAAGAAAATCCCCAGGTTTGACAGACTGGCTCTTTCAATAATATATGAAAGACTTGCTCTACTGAAGTTCTGCACTGGTATTTCTTCCACTGACAAGAATTCTTTATGCTTCAACAGGTCTCAGGGAAGTCAGCCTAACAGCAGGTTTAAATGTACTATTTAGCATTTATTAGCCAGCAAGAGTAAACCTATTTCAGCACAGATTTACAGAATCCTGAGTGAATCTTGTACTGCTACATGATGCAGAGGAGTGCTGCAAAGAGGTTAATTAGGTTTCAAAGAACTACCTCAGGAGATAGCTTGGCTTATCAACCTGCCTGAATAATTCAGCCACTACACACTGCTCCCAGAGCAAGATCTGGTGGCATCAGAAAATTTCTGGACCACAGAAATCAGAAAATTAAGAGAATCACACCTACCTAAATGGTGCAGATGCACTACAAAAGATTAATTAATCAGCACATGTGTTACCATGCTGTGGGAAGCAATGGGAAAGAGGAACCTGGGCTATCATCTTTAGGAAGTCACTGTAACCCTATTATGACACACAGCACTGTTACTGACACCGTGACCCAAACAAACAAAAAGTAGGAAGTTTTGCTTTTTTGGAAGTTCTAATTCTGTGAGTGAAAGCAAAGGCACAAACCAGACTGTTTCTCTTTATTCATATCCTATTAATGCATCAAGGCAAATGTTTATAGCAGGTGGCATCCATCATTCCCTGTGCTCTGTTAATACAGTGCAAGCATGTGAAAGGAGAACAGTCCCAAAGCATTGTCATCAATTTCCTTACAATGGGAACTGTCAGAATGGTGGCTCTGGGTTTCCTGGAATCAGAGCTAAGAAGCTTTTTAGGTCCTGAGCTATTGTTTGTATTCACAGGAACCACACAGGGATGGTTCTGGAATTTGTAACAGAAATTGAGTTTTTGTCTGGATGAAGCCCTCAGTGATGAATTAGATTCTAAATGGAGCACTCCTTCTAGAATATGGGAGAGTTATTTCACAGAGGGCATTTACTGTGGATCTTGAGAGATCACAGCATCAAAGCAGAACAGACACACAGAAACTTTATTTATTCTGTGTCGCATACCACTTTTAATTTTAAATTCATTTAAATTTAAATTCAAAAAATTCAGCACACCTTTTCTCCAGGAATTTTTTTAGGACTTCGGAATTTTCCTTTTTAACAGCATGAACTAGCCAGTGGTTATTTACTACTCAACACCAGAATTCTCTGAGAGGGCAACATCAGCCTTAACAGCAAACAGCCCAGCACACACATGATTACTCCTCCAAGTGTACACAACAAAGTGCTTCCTCCTTAACACAACCACATATTTCTATACATCTGCAAGGCTCTTCTGAAAGACATTTATTTTAAAAAGTGAACTTTAAATCGAGATCTGTGCAGTGGATCACTGGAGCAGCATTTATTCTACTATAAAACAAGCATTTTCTCCAAATGCAGCCATATAAAATGCAGCACAGGGAAATGAATCAGTGCACAGCAGCTGATAGAGTTTTAAAATCTGTTATTGCAAACACTATGCTGAAGTGATGGAAATGTTCCTATTGAAGGAGCACTGAAATTAAGGAACATTTTAAATTAATCTTCATTGGTTTATTTTCTAGAAGTCAGGTGATATGACTTGTTTAAAGTATGACTATAAGCACACCTGTAGAATTCCACTGTGCTTAAAAATAAAAACGCCCAGTCAAATGCATGAAATATGTCCCACTGCTCACTGCAGAACCCACTCTAGGTATAAATAAAACTGTTTATAATGTAGTCAGCTGGGATTAGGCATTTCAAAAGAAGTAAATAGATTACTCCAAATATTGTAAGTAAAGGGTATTCTTTAGAAGAAGAAACCATTCTAAAGCAAGATGTTTCATTAAATATAACAACTATTCAAACCAACACACCCAAACAATGAAATCTCATAAGACTTGTTTAGTAAGAGCATGCAGAGCAGCACAGGCAAAACAGATGTCACTCTCTTTTAGCTTAACAACTACACATTAATTATTCAAGCTATATACGCTTGTATCTCTGTGAGAGACATAATCTGAGTACCTGCAATAATAATCAATAAAAATAGAAATACTATGAGCACACTATGTCAATACTGATAGATGATAGTGTGTGTACTAATCCTGCAAGTGATTATGTAAGCTAATCAAGCTTTTCAGTAAGACATGAGTTAGAGCAGACCACTTGCAATTCAAGAGGACTTGGAATTTTAAGGCTTAATTTGAGGATGATTTATTATTTGCATTTCAGTGTCACCCAGATGGCTCCAATAGTGATCCTGGTCCCATTGTCTAGTGTATTTCACAAAATGATGGTAAGAAACAGTTTCTGCCTAAGGCAGACTAATCATGCAAAACAAGGTTGAGAGAAGCATCAAAAGCAAATAGAAGGGATCTGCCTAGTTCATCCAAAAGGTCAGGCAGATTTGAGAACACAGCCATGCTCCTGGTAGCATTTCTCCTACTGGTCCTTACTGTGTGATGAAGACAGAAAAATTCTTTTGAGCCAAATATCATCAATGCTTTAGCTGGACCATGAATAGAAAGAGCAGTCTTACACTGTCTGTTGGAGATTTTAAGACCAGCAAGAAACATCATGGCCTTTGTGAACTGCTCAGTAAGAAATCCCAAGAAACACTAAAGTCAGGTGAGTGGGCACTACCACCAGCAGCCTTCAGAAAGCCAGAAAAAAAACATTATGCCAGAAGCTCTTTCTTGTGTTTAAATTTAAAAAAAAATCAAAAAAACTACTATGCACAATTTCAAAGATGATACAGGCTCCAGTGGATCAGAATCCTTTCTACCTTTGAAAATTTGATGGCATAAAGGTGTTTCAAGAGCAGTTCAAGTGGTGTCCATCACCTAGCAATGACAATGACAAAGACTATGCAATTGAAAAGGTACAGCTCATATGCATGTCTGAGATGTCTGAAGTGGCCCTGAGAAATAAAAAGTTTTAGGGTGAACTCACTTTCAGGTAAAATAGCAGAACCTTGCAGAGGTGTATGTGAATAGTTACCTGCTGTTTTTCAGGAAAATCATATGTAATATGCTGGGAAATGCTGCACAAGTGGTTCTGCACTGAGCACAGCCACATTCAAGGCCACTTGGGTACTGGCAGTGTGCTTCCAGAACAGAGAATAGACTAGATGAATGTACTGGGCATGTAGATACCCTGCAAGCAAAAAAAGCATCCAAATCTATCCCACAATTCAGAGCTTCCACTCACAATATATAATGGGGACTGCCAAGGCCTGAAAATGCCTGGTTAGATAAAAGAACTCCTCTTCCAAGGAATACTGTAATAATGAACATTTACAGAGTTAGCCATAAACTCATACAAGTTTATTTTGGCTCAGGAGCATCATCCTTGTTTGTGTCTCAAACAGTGACAGCTGAGCTTTAGCCTTGACTTCAGCCAGGAGCTGTTAATGGGAATTTGGTAACTGGAAATAAAAATAGGAGATCTGTGGCTCTACTGCTGCATTTTTTCCTATTACTTAAGAAACATGTATTGAGACACAGAATTAAAGCCACACCCCTACCACTTTTATTTACTGTTTCAATTAGCTTCAGTGGTCCTTGCCAAGACAATGAGCTTTTCATATTTGAAAGGTTCCAGGTTACTCCTCGAATTCATTTATGTGCCTAAACTGTCACTGGTGCAATAATGTATGTAAAATTACAGTTCAAACCTAGAATAGATTCTCTCTCATTACCTCAGCCTGCTTCCTGTTTAATGCAAGCCTAACAATCTCATCCAGCAACTTCTATATTAAGCCCCATCTTCTGAGCTGTAAAATGACTTACAATTTGAAAGGCAGGAATTAAAATTCAGAATATAAAACTCTCAGATTCAGAAGTCTCATATTCTTAACAATTATTACAGCCCTTCTCTTACCTTTCTCCAGGGCCCTGAGGCATGTTCTAGGCACTATTCTGCTTAGAAGGGATAATGACAAAGAATTCTGATTAAACGTGTTTACAGTTCTGTCGTGCCCCCCCCCCAAGAATAAAAGTATGTTTAATAGCTAATCTTCAGGCAATTTAAAGATGTGATTTAACAGGAATACTATGCATTTCACAACTTTACAACTAGTAGAAGTCTTGGACAATTCTTGTTGAAAATTCAATCAACATCTGAATAGAGGCACATGCATTGTTTTTTTTTTTTACTTTTAACACAGATTTTTCAAATGGGATGAGAGTCTCATTATTCTAAGGATTGTACAATCACAAATACCTTCTTGTTCAAAACCTTATGATTAAGATAAAATGACATGACTGAGTAAAAGAGTTAACTGCAAAGAGAACAAAAGAAACAGACTCAATCAAAAAACATACATTAACTAAAGGTGTATTATTAATTCAAAGTTTTAAAAAAATACAACCAGTTCATAATTATCCCAAAGTTAAATATTTTAAACTAACAATTAAGTAAGAAAGTTTCTATTGAAATCTAAGAAAGTACTGCCAGCTACACCCAACATATCTAACATTTCCCTAACTTTAAAAATGAGTTTGTTTAAGCTGGGACTAAACTAAAAGCTCCCATTAATGGTTACTTGGTGCTGTCTGTTACAGGCAGGAATAAATTGCGTAACGATGCCACAAGAAATTAATAAAAAAGGAGTATCTGACAAGATAGACCTTGATGTATGTATTGCTCCATCCCTTGGGGCTGGAGCTATCTGAACTACACAAGATCCATTCATTAACTGAATTAAAAAAAAAAAAAAGCCAGTATCATTTCCACAGAGACCAAAATGGCTTCATTTAAATGTAGGTTCTATCACTGACCCTCCTGTGTTTAGAGTCTACAAATCATGGTAATGAAATACAATAGAAGAGTGAACTCAATTCTTTGAACATACTCTGCATGTGACTTCCATGAGATAAAGTGTTTGGAAGTTTAAAAATCCCCCAAACTGTCTATTTCACTTTGTGTAAACTGGGGTTAACAACACATTAGAAGGAATTTGTGTTTATAAATACATGTGCCAGTTACCCAGCTAATGAGCTGAGCACACTGAGAAAACACCAGCAGCACAGAGTTCATTCAGAACACCATGGAAGGGTTGGGAGGGTGTGCAATTAAAGCAGCAGCCACACTCTCAGTAACACAGTTTTAACACTAAGGAAAAAACAGTTTAAGATTACACAAAGTTCACATCATACTATCTTACACAATGATGCATTAAATAGTAGGGATTCAAATAAAATGCTGGTGTTTATCATGTAGATGCATATACCATAAATCATCAGTAAAGTGACAATATCAAAGTCTTGCGCAACACCTGATGCAATTTTGTGCAGAATTCAAAGAGAAGCAGAAACAGGAGCTGAGATACAAACCATTTCTCATGGTTTCTCTGTCATACTAGCACTAGAGATTTTGAAAATTGTATTTATTTAGAAATCGTCTTGATGGTGTGAGAGTAACATGCACTCCTTCTGCCATCACTGCAGAGAGATAACATTACTAGTAGCTTAGTAAAAGGCTTATTTTATCACAAAAATATGTGAACATGGCTTTCATGGAGACAAAAAAAACCAACCCTCTCCCACTGACAGATTCCCCAGGTGGAAAGGTGACTGGCTTACACAGTAATTTTCCCACTGTCAATGCATTTAACATACTAGCTGCAATTATAATCTCTCTCAGGGTCAGTGTTAGAAAATGTTGCCAGTTGTTCAAATCTCCCTGTCCTATGCAAACCTATAATGATGTGTGAATATTTTCTTATGTGAAATTCATGGCATCTGAGAGTGAATGTACACACCAAGGCTTGGGGACAGAAAGGGGAGCCCTGAGAGCCTCAGGGTTCATGCTTTTGCTTAGTGCTGGAGCACAGGAGCTACAAACCCTAAAGCAACTGGCACAGAACAATGGTTAGCTGGAATTGACGTCCTTCTGGCTGATATTCCTTCAGGGCACTGATGTCAGAGGTTCAGACAAAAGACCACTAAAGCCACAAAACCTCAGCAGCTGCACTTCAGAGGGGACCATCCAGAATTGGCACGATTACTGTACACAGTACAGCCAACACTCACTGGTTTGAGGTAGCTGATCTGTAACTGGCTGTAAACAAGATCCAAAATACATAACCATACAGAAAAGATGCAGTTTATCTATTTCTTTGTGTGCACACCATCTGTGAAGGGTTGTCCTTTTTTTTTTTTTCTTTTGGAATTCTGTGCAGCTGTTTTTCCTTTCGTGGTTCTATGTGATGTTGGACTTAGTTACAAGAAGATTAAATGAATCAATATAAGGGAGGAGAGCTAAGTCCTTGGTGCCTGCATTTACTAACACCAGTAAGGTACCACTGCCAAGCAAGACATAACGTACTTTTCCAAGTGTACTGTTTCAAGGACTCTTTCAAAGACTCTTCCCAATTCTTTTGCTAGCATGTGGCCAGTTTGCAGAGGCCCTCCTTTTCCATTATTATCCACATAAAATTCCTGATGCAGTTACCACAGTTACTAACAAAGAAATACAATTGGTGGAGCATTTTACAGATACTACCTGGGGGGGCAACTTAGCTGTGGATGAAGAATCCACAGCATGTGAAAAAGCAGGACATACTTCAGGAAAACACTGGTAAGCAGCCCATAGCTGGCAACTGCAGGGAGTGTCACTGACCTCAAAAATCTACAGCTGGTTGTACTCAGAGACTTGACATTTAGGTGACAAAACAAATCAGAAGATCAAACAAAGATTTTTTTCATCCATTTACAAAAGATTCTATTGTTTTCTAATATCAAATAAAGGAACACTTGACCAAAACAAACAAACAAACACACACCCCAAATCAAAAACCTACACTTTGAAATTATTTGAAAAAATTTAGGGTGATAAGTTTATACCCACTGACTTTTGCCCTCGAAGCCACTTTTAGCTTCTTCATTTGAGTCTTCTCAGGAGCCCAACAATGCAGGTGTGTTTGTCTTGAACAAGGAGCTCTGATTTACAGCCTTTTCTTTTTCTCCCTGAAGATCTACTCTCCACATGATAGGAACAAACTACACTGCACTTTCAACTGATGGCACTCCTGATCAGTTTTGCCACTTCCTACTTGCTTTACACCTCCACATTCAACTCTTCACTTCTTTATGTGACAAGGATGACCAAAAGGAATGATTCTGAGGACACCACTACTTACTATCAACAGATTTAATTTTGAAAGAATGACATATATTCAATTTGCCTTTTAAGCATGAAAATTTACGTTGGCTTGGAATATGGAAGGTGCCTGCTAGACCTTAAGAGGTTAAGTTTCATGTGCATTAGATTCACTGATACATTTATTTTCTGCTAGTGGTAGGTTGGAGCTGTTTTGTGGTTTTGGTTTTCTTCCCATTCCCCCAACAAGTTTACCCGAGAACTCGTGAAAAAGGGCACATAAATTCAGGAAAACACATCTATAAAGAAGCAGTTACATTTATGAAAGACTTACTTTCTACTGAAATAAAAAAGCATCCCATCCAAACAAAATATAAATACATTTCTGAACAGCATATCTACAAAAAGAAATAATTTAAGGCTTTTTTCCTCATTTTAAAAAGGAATTAATCAAAAGTCTTGACCAAAACTTAACCTTTTTTTTGCTTATTATTCCAGTCTGCCACATCTACAGGAAATAGATCACCATAACAGATGGAATGAATAGATATTTTTACCTCCCAGTGGCTGAACACCAGCTGTGGACTGGCCAGGCCACTGGTTCTCTTCCTGATTTCATCAGCAAAGCCAAAGCTTTCTGCTACTGGCAGCACTGCCTTAATAATAAACACATCCGTCCCCTCTTTCATCTCCTCCTGCAGCACTCTGCCTTCCCTCTTGGACAGCACAGCATACACACGACCTGCAGAGACACAATCCTCATCAGCTCACCAACATTTCCACACCCTGCAACATGAACAGAAATACATCAATATTTGTTCAGGAAGGTTCAGCTTTAAGGAAAATGTGTAACTTTTTTTGGCTAAAACTCTTTTTTGTAAGTCAATCAATTAAATTGACACACTAAATTCAAACAACATATTCTGCCATACAATGTGCAGAGTCATCTGAGTAACATTTAATACATTATTACTGCTGGATGAATCCAGCTATGTCCATTTCATACAACCATATGACTGTTTTAAAAAGGCACTTAGCCAGATTATGTGCCTAACTTGCTTCTTTTCTTATAACTAAATATTTGAGAATCATTACTAAGAGATATTATTGTGTTTTAGGAACTGTATCCAAACTACTGTCAGAAATTTGCTTGGGTCACCATATCCCTACATGGTACTTGTCCCAGACAGTGCAGTGCTGCTCTAATCACACAAACACTAGTGTATCTGAAATACTACATATTTATTATGTTTAATGAGTTCAACTGGTTTGTTAATAAATTTAGTCTTTAGTTAGGCATAGATAATTTCAATTTTCTTTCCCAAGTTAATATTCAATCTATTGAAATACAATGTATAGGTCATGAAAGTAGCTGTGAAAATGCCCATGTCTGACTTCATAGTAGGTATCATGTTTTTAAAAGCAATTTACAGACAAAAACTAACAAATACATTTGTGTTGATCAAGATAATAAGCACACAAGAAAACCACAAAAACACAGTGTTCTGCTTCAGTTCGAGTTATTTTCACTGTTAGAAAAGTCTGATGGAAAGAGTTTTATATTCTGAGAATACAGAAGTCCTCACTTTCCCAGAAACAAGCAGATCAGTATGGAGATGTTAAACTTCATAGGGTATCAATGTATGGAATGCCAAAGGGAAGAATAAAGATACAAAAGCCAGTGGTTTGACACATGTCAACTGCCAAGCCTGACTGGATAGAAGGCCTGCTTTTCACTCCTCCTAATGAGGATGCAATTTATTTGCTTAAGTTTCCACAGTAAAAATTAAACCCATGAATTTGTAATGAACTAAGTGCATGTCCATTACAACACAACTCACATTCATTAGACTGTACTAATTCGTTTGCATGTCTGAGTCCTAAATTACACTCATTAAATATATATATGCATTAAAAAGCCATGTTTCCATTTGGGTTTACAGCACAATTGATGACCCACTGCATGTTTATTACTTCACTGTAAACAATCACTCTTCTTGGGCAGAATTTTGGAAAACAGCAATTTATACAGTGTTTTTGAGGTTTACAAATTGATACCTTGCTTACTACAACTTGATATACAGATTCAGAAGTACTGTGCCCATGTGCTTCTAGAACAGCAACATGGAACAAAACACAGTCCAGTTTTGACAGCTATTAGTAATGCTACACATTAGAAAAGTGTTTGAAATGCCAAAGTTCCCTGTCATAGTAGGGGATGTTTAGGGCAATGTGCCCAATAAGCCCACGGCACCACATCCTTTACCAGGATTATGTGCAGGATCATACATCTGCACAAAACTGGTGCTCACTCAAAGCCATTTCTTTTCATTACAACTGTAATTTTTGGTCTTTGGACTGCTATCAGTATGATTGTGTGCACAACAGCTGAGATTTTTTTGCAAGTAACCAAGTATTTAATTATTGTATGTGGGATATGCTGTAATTTGGGCCTTGATTAGTACAGTCAAAGTAAAATTGCTGATAGCTTGAACGCACTGGAAGTTAGTTTTAAAGAAAATCTTGGTGCTTTGGATCAGATTCAGCGAGCAAGCAACTCCCATGGAAAACTTCAAGAACAAATACAGTTAAGTGGTGTCATAAGTAGGTCATAAAAACAAGTCTAAGTAGGTGTAAGTGGTAAGGTAATATAAGTGACACCATTTGGCATGTGCTGGGTTAAGCAACTTGCATACCAGAAGGATACAGATGCTACTTAAAAACACAAATTTCCAACTGGACTGCAACAATCATTCGGTATTCCTTTTCCTGATTTTATTTCTGTATTATTGTATTAAAATATCTTGATATGGTATTTGCTAAGATCTTGCACTGCCTTAATAAACAGGAAAGGTTTCCCATCTCTTCATGGAACTTATGCCTAATTATGAGGCACACTGTTGATATTCATGGTTACTGAAGCTGGTCTTACAAAAGCTTCACAGAAAGGCAATATTTTGTATATTGCATTTCAAAAAGGTGTAGCATTGTTCTTTATGCCTATGGCTCAGACAAGCAAGAAGAATGCTGAATTCTCATTCAGAATAATGTAAATATTACAGGCACTAGAAAGTCATGGGACAATCTACTGGAGAACTATAAAAGATTCCTGACAAAACCTTTAATGAAGTTACACCTTCTGACTCAGTCTCATCTATAAAACCTCACCTTGGAAATCAGAAGGCAAATTCTTGGCAAAGGTTTATTTTCCCCGTCTTACCTAAAACCTCTGCAGTAGCCATGATTTCACACGTGTACATTGCTGCCATGAGCCTCTGTGGTTTTGCCTGCAGAGCATAACGACAGGCTTCCTTCATGGTGGCAATCAGCTGCCCAGAGAAAGGGCCATAACAATCTGCAAGCAGTGATTCTCCTTTGTGTTTACTCATTTTCTCAGGTGAGTCTGTGCCACTTTGGTTCCTGTCCTGGTGTTCATTTGTACTGGGACCTTCATCAGTGCAACTGTTTGCTAGAGTATTATCTTCATTTTGCTGATGTTCTGTGGCATCCAGTTCCCCTGAATCCTGCCTAGTATTTGACAGTGTATCTCCAACTTTACTGATTTCCCATTTTTCCACTGTAAAACAAACACCCATGAGAGGCTCTTCACACATGGGACCTGAAAGTGTAGCCAGCTGAAATCCACTTACTATGCTGTTGTCAAAGTCTCTGTATTTACCTACTTCTTTCACAGAGTTCCCAAGGCACTGCCACACAGACCTTTTATAGCCCCCAAAATTATATAACAAAATATTAGGCCCACACTTCCGTGGCCCAAATGACCAGATCTGATCAACAGCATTTCTCCACTTTCTTCCCTGAAGATTTTTCTCCAACTTTTCTTTGAATTCTTTGATTCTATCTAGAGTCTTCTGATTTATCTCATGTGTTTTTTTATCTTCATTCAAAGATGTGTTGAGTTGCTCCATAGTTCGAATTAAGTCACTGTTTTCCTCAAGAAGTCGAGTTACCTCCTCAGGTAGTGGGATTGCTCTTACACTGAGAGTGGCTTGTTTATTTGGAGTGCTAATTGTAACAAGCCCATCTGAATCAACCTGAACTCCTTCAGGAATTTTATTTTGGTCCTCTTTTGTTTGGTGTATGACAGCAACTTTCTGCTGTTTTCCTATTTCTTCATTCACCATGTCGACTTTGGGAGGTCTTGTTATGGTCTCTCGGAAGGGTATGATAGGAGCAGATACACTAATCTGCACCTTTGCAAACCTGCAAAATAAAGTTTAAGAATTAGTTTAAAATCTTGAAAATGATTTGAAGTTTGGGGGTGGGAGGTAGGAAAATGGCCTTAACGTGGAACAGATGTTCATGAAGAAATCTGATTGCAACATAGATTACTAGGTAATGTATTTCAAACTCGAATTTTATGTACTTCAAAAAAGAAGCACTGCCTTTTATGTCTTCAGAAATATTTGGAAAGGAACTCAAGAAAATAAAAGCCAAAGCATTGCTATGCCTCGGCATAAATCACTAGTTCACCCATATTTTGGAAACTATGTGCTGCTGTTCTCTGCCCTCAAATGAAACAGAACTAGAAAAAAAAGATGAGAATAAAGATGATCAAAGGAACACAAGCACAAGCAGCCTTCAGATGTTCAAGGGTGCAACAGAGACCTACAAAACCACGTGGGGCATGGGAAAGGCTGACCAGGATTAACTGACAACCAAACCACAAAGGGCTCTGGACTGAAAATAACAGAGGCCTGGGAAAGCATCACAGTTACTCCAGTTTTACTCCTCCTATCCCTGCTGCTGGCCACACTGCTGAGACATGTTACAGAGATGGACACTTGGTGTGAGCCAGCACATCTCACACAGGGAGATGCCCAGAGAAGATGAAGCACTGGGAAAGCTCAACAGAACTGTCTGATAGCCACTATTATAAAAGCTTAATGCTATAAAATGATGCTTTAAAGTCAGGTGAAACATTTTAGGTATGTCAAATGTTGTGAAGGACAGCAAGAAAAAAAGAGGAATTATTTATTATCTCACAGACTCAAAGATCAGAGCTGTGTATCTTTCTTAACCATCCATGCATTCTGAGCAGGTTCATTAAATGACAACAGAAGGACTAACCAAAATTTCTTATGTTCTGGTAAATTTTGGCAGTGATAAAAAAAGTTGCAGAAGAAAAGCAAATATAAATGTAAGCTTTATTTCCATGGGAGTCAGAACCAGGAGATTTATCCTTTTTGCAGTTCTTCAAGGATTTGTATTGTACCAAAAAACCAAACACAAACCCGCCCACATGTCACCATTACCTTAATTCTCTTTGTTTCTCATTCTGAAAAGGGTAACTTAATCCCCTCATGCTTAGTATTTGAAATGTTCCTGGGACAGAAATTTCTAAAAATTTCTATTGCACAATACAGAAATAAAATGTTCAAAGTTACAAGGTCTAATTTCTTACTACTATTATATGCTGTCTTGTTCCCTAGTTCACCACTCCCTATTTGCTATTCCAAATTATGTGCACTTAGAAGAAGTTAGATGTTTATACAGAAACAAAGAGAGCTAATTAAAACTAACACTTCAGAGCACAACTTCTCCTCTCCACACTTAAATATTTAAGTAGTGCCGGTTTACCGCTGCCAATTTACCAAAGAATTTACACAGAATCCATGAGGAATGGAGCAAGACAAGGATCCCATTCTGGACATTTTTTTCCTACAAAATGGGGAGAAAAGGAAGGGACAATTCTTGTCCCACAGATGCCATAAGTACTGCATTAGTATATAACCCTGAACTTCACATAAAGTGTTAGCAAGTTCTCCTCACACTTTAGTTAGACAAAACAATCCTTTTCCAGCCCCAGAACCAAGGACACCATTGCAGCTTCAGGCCAAAAAGTACAAACAGTGAATTGAGGAGAGCAATCTGGGAGGATGGGACTTCATAACCCGAAGCTGTAATTGGACAATTAACCCCAACATGTAAATGGACCAAAACTTATAAAAGTGTGAAAACGTGTGACCCATTGTCCATCTTGGTGTAGCCTTGGCCAGGCTCTTGTACTGCCCAAGGTCCATCCTTTGAAGGCCTTTTTAATCAATACCTGCTTTATTTCTTTAACACTGTCTAGCCTCTGTTCTAGGTGTTCTCTCCTTTTGGGATCTGGTACCCAACTGAGAAATCATGAACCACAGCCAGGCAGGACAGTGGTGGGAGCCCTGCCTGTCTGTTTCTCCAGGTGTTTCTTGTTTCTGCTCACAATGCCACAAAAGCACAGGGATAAAAAATAAAAAACAGTCACTTTTGACAGGCTATCATTCTCTTAACAAAAGACAAATTAGATGACAACTCATAAAAACCTCCAAAATTGTGTACATGAAACAAAAGGTGAGGAATGTAAATGTACATAAATGTATGTAAGTAATTCCAACTAGCTGCTCACTATAATCCCATTACCTTGTCATGGAGTATTATTTTATCTTTATTTTTT
The DNA here is from genome assembly GCA_024734555.1 of Trochalopteron elliotii. NCBI lineage: Eukaryota > Metazoa > Chordata > Aves > Passeriformes > Leiothrichidae > Trochalopteron > Trochalopteron elliotii. The sequence goes on from JANPWX010000378.1 coordinate 522,537, forward strand.
TTCAGATTTGGACCATTGCCAACAATACAATCCTGCTATGCAAACTGCAGCTAAAGACAGGCACAACCAGTTTCGCCTAAACACATTACATTTGAGCAAAATGTATCAATAAATACTACTACATTTTTAGAAGTGGTAAAAATACATTGCACTAAGTTGTAATGAGAATAACCATTGAAAAATACATCCAGTTTTACAAGTGATCCAGTCTAATTTTCATAAGAAATTACAGTTCTCTGATATTAACTGAAATGAGTAAACGTATGTGGCAGAAGTACCAGAAATGTTTTAGTAAATGAACTTACAGGAAGGGATTGTTTCAGACATCTGTTCTTCTGCCATTTGAAGAAACATTAGAAGATACTAAATATATGCATGTGTGCTTGCAAAAAATACTACCCATGAATGAGAACAGATTAACATTTGAAAAAAAAGAAAAGGCAATGAGAAAAGGCACAGGATAGAGTGTACACACACAGTTTTGGTCTTGGTGCTTTATAATTTTTCAGAGTTCATTTATAAGACATGATTTCCCCTCAGTTTTTATTTTGTACAAATGCCACACTACATTCTTAATTAGACCCCTGAAAGGACTGCAATCTGTAATTTCTAGAAAGTGCCTCAAGTGTGTGTTAGATGTATAGAAGTGATAAGCTAGTGGCTTCTGCCCAACTGCAGATAATTTTATAGCTACAAAAAGGTACATTTATGACTCAGTGGTAAAAACTGTTTGTGGACAAAGCTCTATTTTACCAGAATATAAATCAAAGATATCCATCTGACAGAGAAATACAACAGACACCTACTGAACTAAAAATATTTCTTCCTCCTTGCCCCTCTAACCTTTCTTTCAGGTCATCCAAGCAGCGCTGAAGATGAACTTCTCCTGCTGTCACCAGCACATGTTCTCCTGTCTCCTGGATTAAAACTTGCACACATGGATCAGCTTGGTTTAAAAGCTTCATCCCTCTGACCAGCTGAGGCATATCACCTGGCAAAACAGGGTATTATTAACAAAGGAATACTGGGAAAGAAATGCTCTGAGAAAGAAATACGGTAGACTTAAACTGAGAAACAGTAACACTCATTTTTATGGAAGCCTGAACACAAATAGGTATTTTAGGAAAACTCAGAAACTTTCAGTGGGTAATTTTCTGCTTATGAGTCACACAGAGCAGCGTGGTTTAAGAGCAGCAACTGAAAACATAAGCTGCACTCAGAATATGTCACCAACAATTTATGTACTGATGTCATACAATTATAACCATGTAACACCACACTTCAATGGATTGCACATTTTTTGTTTACACAGCTTTACAGCAGGCTCAGTAGAACAAGTCACCTATTGACCATGACTATTGACCATGACTATGCTATGTTGCTTCCTATACACAATTAACCCCAGATACAGCTCATGAACAGCTCACACCCAATAAAATCCCTGAATTTTATTGAAATGAAGTGATTAAAAAATTCAGGACTTCACTCCTCATTTTCACAAATTATCAAATTATAACCTTTCTTATCTATTACAACTTTTTAAAGTCATCTTTGAGTAAATAGTTTCATTTCCTTGCAATCTTCCATAACTAAGTGTAGCAACTTCTAAATTGCTAATGCTTAAAACGCTCCAAATACATAAATAATAACATTAACTTTACTAAAAGTATTCCATATGGATTACTTAGAAGGCATAACTGCAAATAAAGCACAGGAAGGATTCTGAAGTAGCTGTAAGCCACCAGAAAGCTTTAAAGTAATTAAAATCTGAAAAGAGGAGAAATCAGGAATGTGAGAGCTTTTCAGTGAAATAAATCACAGCTGTCCCTAAAATGAAGGTGTTTAAAAAGAGCTGTCTTAAAGTTAATGGAGAATGAACAAGCACAGCTGAGTCAAATTTGGCTAGATTACATCAAAGCTATGCATAAACACCTCATGTCAGCAGGCTTTCATAATGAACACAATTTAAAGAAATTAATTATGAATTCTTTTTTTATTTCACATACGCAGTAGAGAATACCCCAGGGGTTTCCAGGAATGTATATTCATATTCAGAAGGAAGACTGACATTAAACTTGTCATTCACTTGGAGACTATTAAAAGAAGTATGATATTGTTTATTTACTGCTGAGCTTGTAAGGGTGTAATAGAAAAGTATCCCTGAAAAACAAACAAAAAAAATAAATGAAAAGTGGGAAAACTGCAGTGTTATTTCACATGGCCAACAAAGTTGAACAAAGACTTTCAAATTGGTCTCTGCATTTAAGCTCACAGAGTGATGAGTACTTTTTTTTCTTAGCTTATGGCAATCATACAGGAGGATTTTGACATGAGTGTGAAGACATGAAGTAATTTTGTAAAATGTACATAGGAAAATAATTTATATGAGTCATTTTTCCACATAAGCAATTGCAGTTTTGAGGCAGGTCTGATGTGGCACTGCAATGCACACATGTGACAACGTGTGAGGGCCATCTCAAGACTACACACAGCTCTCTTGGTAACTGCAATGGCCACATTTTGTTTGTCTTCCTGTTACTGCAAGCAACAGTGGATTTTCAGGAAACTTCTGCACATATAACCACCATTCAGGCTTCTGTCCCCCTAAAAGATTTAGTTCAGATCATAAACTCAAGTTACTGAGGAGGAGAAACTAAGTAATGGTGCAAGAATGATCCAGCTTCATTTCTTAAGGAACAAAAATTACCCCCAAACTGGTCAGTAGTTCTAGAATTACATTCCTTTAATATTTTGAACTTAATACTACACTCAGCAGAACCAGTAATTTCCAATATTTTCAAAACTGCTTTAACAAATGTAGGATGTACAATATATGATTATCTGTTACTCAAACACATGAAACAAATAGCTGCCAAGCTGTCCAATAGCTCTCTAAAAAAAACATGTAATCTTAATGTTTGAGTATTTTGCAACTGAACATAAAGCCAGTTATTTTGGTTCTACCAACATTACAGCAACAAATGGAAATTGGGCTGAAATTCGAATAAAACCAGAGGCATCCCACTCTCTGTTTTGCAGGAAGTGGGGTGGGGGCATCAAGGAGAAGCAGAACTGCAGATCTGCACCACAAGTTTAAGGACACACATGAAAGAGTGGCAGCAGACGTGGAGAACCCACAGATCTGCTCACCTTCACAGTAAAGAACACTGAGCCCATGCAGTGTCTGACTTGTGAACAGCTGCCACAAAAGGGCACAACAACCTCTCCTGTGTCTCCTCACCTGCTGAGCCAGCAGAGAGGCAGCTGGAACAACTCACATTGCCCTCCAGGCAACCTCCACGTTTACTTTATACTGGGCAAGTCTCTGATTCAGTGGCTAGCTCATAAACTAGCCACATCACTGAGGGCTGGAAGCTGCTCTGCTGCCACACTGAGCTGCTGTTACCACCCCCACTCTCCTTGAAGCTTACTTGGATGTTTTGGTTCAACAGCAACTCGCACAATTGGGGTGGCCTCGAAGTTGAGAGGTGTAAATGGTGGACAAGCAGGAGATGTTGACAGTGTTGCAGACTTCAGCACAAAATCTTGCAGGCCTCCTATTCCTAATAGAAATTGGGGGGGGAAAAAAAGGCAAAACAACAAAAGAAGATCACAAACTGTCGTATTAAATGAGACCAAAAACATCATTATCAAGTTAAAAAAGGTGAAATCATTCTAATTACAAAAGGAGGATTCAAGAATTCCTCACTGCTCATATAAAGTATCTGTTAAGATACTTGTCCATAAACTGGGTTCTTAAGCCTCTGGTGTGACATTTGATATTTAAGTCTCACAGTTCCCACTGCATTCTCTCAGTATTTTAAAAGGCATGTTTATAGCTCTGAAGAACAGAAAGGACATGAGGACTTTTTTCCCTTCTAATACGTCCAAGCCTTTGTATAGCTCAGACTTAATTCTGGTGGTTTAAATTTAGAAAAATTTAGACTGCACGAGGCCTGCAATGGTCATCTAATCCAACATCCAGGCCAAAGCAGGGTGAACATCACAATTAGATCAAGTTGGTCAGAACCTCCTCCACTCAAGGTTTAAAAACTTTTCCACAGTAGAGACTGCACAGCCTCTGCTGGCAACCTCCTCCAGTGCTTCATTATTATTATTGTGCAGAATGCTTTTTTTTCCTTCCCACTCCCTCATTCCCATTTGGGATTCACATTTTTTCCAACCTGATTCTTGTAAAAATGAATTCATCCCATTGTAAGCTATTAATTCTCATTCTATATACATTATAATGCTGACAAGTTGAAGAAAAGTGAGAATAAATTGTAGTGATAAGAAAAAATATAGAAAAAAATATTAGCTATAAATCTGCAAAATGGCTGCTGTAAATGCATACTGAGTTTTGGCTGGCTGGCACATTTAAGAGAATGTGAAATTATTGCCTTTAAATTCCTAACCAACTCCACATCATTCATAATTTAGTCAAAGCTATTAAAACACGACTAGAAGTGTGTGAATAATAAAGACAACAAATAAAGCTGATATCAATTTATATAATCACTTTTCCTGATGCTCCTTCAATCATAAGCAATGAGCATTGCAGTTCTAATGGAGTATAAATTAAATGAGCACGTAACTTGTAATGCTGTGAGAAAACTGAAACCTTCAGCTCATAATCTATACCTGCTTAAAAATTAAATTCACATTGTAGACTGCAGCATATTTGTGCTCCTTCCTCCTTATTCTCTCCTACATGCCCAAGGAGTTCTTCACCCCACCTCCCCATTATCACCCTAATACTTTTCCAGGTTGGTTATTTTTTTTTTTTTTGGCTTAGCTTTCTTCATTTGAGGCCAGAAACAAAGAGGGTCAGCTTCCACCCTATGAGATCATGCAAGAGTTTGAGTTCTGGAGAGCCAGTCTGCTGCAGTTTCATCTGCACAATCAGGCTGTTCCTCCAGCTCTGGAGGCTGGATGCCTGGCCAGCAGGGTAATCCAAAACCCCAAATGTCATTATATAAGAAAACCTGCCTCAAAATAACTGGAAGCAGAACAACATTCAATGGCTTTAAATGCAGGACTGCAGATGCTACAAAGAAAATAAATCTGTATAAACTCTGTGTTGCACCTGACCTATGACCAGCATGTATTTCCTCTTTTTCACTTATTCAACATGTGGTTTGAATGAAAAACAAATGCTGGATCATCATCACCACCAGGGACTGAGAAAAGGGATGGGTCCATTTTATTCTGATCTTCTCCAGCTGGTAAAATGAAAATGATGTAGAATGGGAGGTGAACAGCTTCTTTGCACAGTGTAATGTGAACCAGAGAAATAAAGTTAGCAAATCTTACTTCAGATAGACTCTTTTCTTAACACGTTCCTGTACTCTTACTGCCATACAGAAAAATTGAAGCTTTTTGCTCTTCTGTTTCACATTTGAAGGTAAAAATACATGAAATCTAAGTGTCTGGCACCAGTAACACACTAAAAAGAAAAAACTTAGTAGTTTTCATGAAAATCTGTCAGGCTTACAGACCTGAGTGCTCTAATTGCTGAAGTGTGTGAGCTACCTCAGAGCAGTGTCCAGCCATGCTGAAACTCTTTAATTTAAAAATTCTTAGTAACAAATGTTGGGAAAAGTCTGTAAAGGTTCTTGGATACTCTTTTTGCATAATGTGATTACCAAGTAACTGCTAATGTGTTTTCTGAATAATTTTAGAGGAAGAGGTAACACAACATTCCAAAGTACCACATGACATACCAGTGGAAGAATTCCACTAATTATGATGATACATAAACGTAGTTATTGCCCACTGAAATTTCCACATACTACTTGAGATCACAGATCTCAAACGTGTATCAATGTTACTTTAAAGGTCTTAGAAAAATCACTCAAAAATTAAGTCTTTATAAAAGCCTGTGAGATAATGGTAAGTCAGACCTTCAGAGGTTGGTGGTTTGTGCTTTTAAAAGTAAACCAAATAATGGTTCAGGGAGAATTATTACATAGATGGTGAAATATGAGATTTACAAAGGTTCTTCTTTTATTGAGTCCCTTCTCTGACTTGCCCTAGAAGAATATTAAATCAAGTATATACCTACCTGTATCACCAGATATTAGCATATGATAGAAGCTAAATGGTAAAAAGAGATAAGAACATCATGACTGAAATTTTCAAAAGAAGTAGGAGTTTTAAGACAAGTCTCAATTTACTTTTCACTTCTATGTCTTGCTGGTAACCACTACACCTTACACAATAATTTTGCTGCCTTTAAAGTATGCTTTTCCAGCTCAATTCAGCTATAAAGATCTGAACACATAACAGATCAACTTCAGGGTAATTAGTTTCTCTTGATGTTGAAAGATACAGGCATTCAATGTTCTTTCAAGTTGCAAAAAAATGAAGCAGACACCACCATCATGCTAAAGTTTTTCAATCAGATAAAGGAATAATTTAGTTTGCAGTGTGAAAAATCAAACAAAGAAGAAGGAGAGCTGTTTAAATTTTAACTTCTGCCACATTGTTACTAGCCTCAGCACATTAGTTCAGTCGATCTTTATCTTCTCTCACTGATGATATCACCACTTAAGAATCCCGGGCTGCTTTGGAACGGAGACTTGTCAACCTTTGGACTAACACTGTAAGGAGCTAAGAAAGCTAATGTTAATCTTCCCAGTAAGGCTCTGTCTCCACTGAAATCTATCATTTCTTAGCAATGATGCCTCCTTAGAAAGATTATGACCTTACAATATGTAAAGCCTCCTGGTTTAAATGCTCCATGCACTTCACTGTTGTGACACCATCCAAGCTCCTACATAATTCATGTGAATTATGTAGGTGTGATGCAAACTTCTGTAAATCTACACAATCTGAAATCTCAAGGTGAGCATGTGAAAACTGTATTTTCCAAATAATATTAAACTGCATTTGCCAAATAATATTAAAATAATAAAAAAATCAAGGAAAATGCTTCCATATCAGTCATCATTCTTCCCCAAATCTATGCAAGTAATTCTCCTTTTCCCAATATGTAGCTTAAGACTACAGAAGATTATACCATTAGCACACTGTTACCTACTGAGTGACTAATATTGGCTCACTGTAGCCAGATAAACTTCAAGCATCAGCCACCAACCTTTCATTACTGTCCCTAATTAAATTTAAAAAAAAAGGAAAGGAGGGATTTTGTAAGGGAAAAGTGGCTTTTGGTAGGATTAAACTCAGTTACAATAGCATGCCTTTCACATTTGAGGAATCTTAAAAGGTTTTTTACTAATCACTGGGATTATATGACTGTAACTGTAGGGACAAGTAGCTACTGTGGCTTAAGAACAACTTGTATTATACATTTGTCACCTCAGATTTTAAGCACGTTTCTCTTGAGAGAGACATCTGAGGGCAGAATTTGACCTTTCAGTATTAGAAACTGTTTCTAGAAGAGAAGGGAATCAAGGCACAGACCACATTCTAGCTGGGATTTCATCAACTTTTTCCATAATACACACCACATGGTAGCACAGATTGCTGGTGAGCCTCCTCTTCTCATCCCTAATTGTGCACCCTCAATTCTTGTTTCTGAGGCAAGTGAAATTGCTTGTATGGAAAAGATGAATATTGTAGGGTATGTACCTGTTTTCAGCTGCTCTAAGTTTCAATCATTTTACAGAAAAGTTAATTCAACATTTTCTTCTTCTACTTTCCCAATTTTTTCTTGAGTTGAATCTCTAAATCACCAATATCCAACAGACTGTAGAACCTTTTGTCCCAGTTTCTTCCTGAGTTTCAAAAACACAGCTTCTACCTGAGTATGCACTGGAGATTAACATGAACTCAGTTTCTCAATACAAAGGCGTTCGGGTGTAATTTTATTATAAAATTTTATTTTTCATTTCACACCAGTTGGAGGGGAAATTGAGCCTAACTTTCTGACCATACGAGAGTAAACTCAGCCACATCACTAATAATTCTACAACAAAACTCCCTGTCCCCAAGGGGCACAATTGTGACAAGACACTGAATGCAATCAGTGGCACAAGAAGCGACTCAGTACTTTACTACTGAATCGTCAAGAAGTGAAAGATGAACAAGGGCTGGAGCACCCCACTGAGTTCTTTTAGGAAAAACCAGCAGTTCAAAGAACAAAGCTGTCTCCTTTCAGAGCTGCAAGGAGAGAAAGAATACAGTCTAAGGCACGTTCCACTAAAATATCCTATTACTAGATTATAGTTTCTAGAAGGACTGCAAACACATATAATGAGTAAACAAGCATCATTTATCATCTTCTGGGAAAAAACACCATATATTTCATTATGCCCTTAGACTGCATGATAACACACATTTCCTAAGTGTTGATTGAGCTGACAATTTTAATTATGAATATTCCTGTACTTTTTCAGACAAGACTAAAAACAATTTCAAGGAAATTGTAAAAAAAACCCTTTACATTAAACAGTAACATCTTTAAAATGTTGAAGTTATGGCTTGAGATCTACCTGCACTCAGTCTGTGTGACAAAGCTGACATCAAAGGTGAGTCAGAAATTTGCTTGCTAAAATACAGATTTACCTTAAAATAAACAGAATTAAACCAAAATCAGTTAACATTCCAAATCTGGATTCTAGATTTACAAACTGTTGTAGTCAAGATGAAATATTGATTTCCTTAAGCTGCTTAATGAGACCAATAACTACAGAAGATGAAAGTATATCAAATAACCATGTTTTTCTTATGCTACACAATGATTTCATTTATCATGCCATACTAATTTTTGGAGCTCAAGACTAAAGAAAACGATCCCAATTTTTCAACATTTATGTTTAAGTGTTATTTTAGCACAGAAACCTAGGAATTTCATACTTAGACCTGTAATAGGCCTCCATCCATCTTTATGTATTATGAAATCACTGCACTTGTGGCTCCACAGAAAAAGAAAAAAAAACCCTTTACTCCAATTAAAGCGACTTTAACCTTTTAACTGTAAAGCATTCTTGATAAAGGCACTGAACAGAACCTTTTGTGGTTTTATAAAATGGCCAGTAGCTATCCTCAGCACTATATATGTAATGTATTTTACCTGAACCCACACATTAAAATTTCTTTCCACACACCAGCTCAACTTGACATCACTTGAAAGCAGTGATACTGAACAGCAGTAAATATGTAGATAGATCTTTGTGCAATGTGGCCACACAGGCACTGGAACTCACTTCAGTTCCAGCCTGTATATCAAATTAATGCTTCCATTACTGCATGTGGGAAGCATTTAGCACCATACAAAACTCTGCAAGGGTTTCTGAAACACAAACCAAATTTTAGATTTATAATTACTTTAAATAAATTATTTTAATTTGACCTGACAGCAACACATCTGAATTTATTCAATTTTTCAAAAAATTACTACCAGAACTTCAGCACTAGTTCAGAATGGCTGCTGTCCCAAACAAACGGAATTTAGGAAGAGTCATTTCAACATATTTACTTTGATAATCTACAAGTGTTTTGAAATGCTGGTTTGTTGTTGAGGGCTTTTATTTAGTAATAGTAAGTGTGTTTTTATAAATAAACAAATGAAATTGCATGTTGTACTGGAAAACAGATCAGCTGACTTTTTATGGAGCAGCCTATACAGGGAAAAAAACTGCCCAGGAATCCTCTTCTAGTCAGAAAGTCTTCTAGTCAACATCACTTTAACTACACCCTCTGAAGACTCTAGGTGTCTTTCTGTGAAGATGAGAAATGTTTCAGATGTAGCTCTGGAGGCCTCCCTGCATTGCTCACACATGTTGGCCACCTACTGCTGGCTCTGACCGGTAAAATGAAAAAACTATTAAACAAAAAAAACCCCAAAACCACCACCACCAACAACAAAACCCTTATCCATCAGCAAAACTCAAGAAAACACTGAAGTGTTTGGTAAAATACTTTAGACTTAGGCTTGATACGAATATTTAAGTTTGCAAAAGGAACATACACCAATAGATCCAAATTTCTTCCCTCAAGCTAGCTGAAGAAAAAGACAAATTTCCAGCAGTCATCTAACAATGACACATATTGCTATTTTGGTCTTTAAAAAGGAGAGAAAGTGACTTAAAACCAACTTCTCTGGCTAGTTACATCAGAAAAAAGTAGAACAATCTGTTGCAGGACCACCAAACCTTAGCTGTGCACACATACTCAGTTCTGGAAATCTATTAAAAGAGGATGGTGTGCTATAGGATCATGGAGAGAATATATACCAGAAGGATTAACCAAAACAATCACTTCTCAATTTATTTCAACGTTTTTTTTCAAATATTTCACCTACATTGACAAGTGTGGATGCTCAGAAGGCAGAGGAGAGGGAGGCAGCAGCCTGAGGCTGAGAAGGGAAGCACAGAATCAATCTACCCAACTGAGCATGAAAACTGTTTAACATTAAAAGAAAGGAGATGGACACAAAGCCTTTCTACTTGAACACGTAGCAAAGTTCAATATTTATTTCTAGTTAGACAGCGGCAAGACATAAACCCCCAAACAATATTTTACTACTTTTATGAGAGTACTGGAGGCAAGATGCAAATGAACAAAGATCTGAAGTTCATTAGGGTTTTCAGCACAATAGAAAACTTAATTCTTTTACTTTCTTGACCAAATGCTTCCTGCAACAGAGCAAAATAACCAATCTCAGCTAATAGATCAATAATATCAAATGATTTCCTCATAAATCAGACTAGTTATAGCATAGTCTACAAACCACCCAAAGAGTAAATGCCATTTTAGGCTTTATTCAGTTTTAGTAATGTCTCCTGAAAATGGGCAGACTTCATGTATACACTGTTTTCTTAAACTGAAGACTGTAAAATATAACTAACATCTGTTACTTCCCAGAATCAATTATAAGTGGTGTTAAAATTAATGAGGCCTTCAGGCACTGATATTGCAACGAACTAATTTTAATCTGTAGAAGCCTTGATAGTTTTGTCATATTTGCCTATAAAAAGCTACACGAACATATTCCTACAAATTCTGCATTACATATCCCAGGTACATGGGGAATCTAGAATCTACCACTGGAAGTGTCAATTACAAAAGACAATGGTAGTTAGTTTAAAAGCTCATTAAATTTTGTCCATACATGTGCTGATTTATGTTCAACTGTAGAATCTCAATATATGTGATTTGTATTTCATTACTTTAAACAAAGAACATAAGGCCTTTATCATTCAATACATCAGATAAATGCAAATACAGACTAACCAGTTATGAGGATATTCCAGACAGCACAGGCAGAAGCAGCACACAGATCACCAAATGTGTACAATATCCTGTGGGAAATGCCTGAGCCATTGACCATTTATCCTGTTAACTTGTAAGACGTGCAAGTAACTAATTAAAATTCAATTTTCCAAGACCTGACCCAATGCCTAATGCTCTCTTTTAGAGGCAACCCCCCCTCCACCCCTCAACACATCTGTCTATAAGTGATTTATGCTGCCTGATTTTGCTGCCTTGGGAAATATGGCTCAGAGTCTTCCAAAGCACCATGAACAAATGGACTGCTTCAGTCTGCATTATGCAGAATTGATGTTAGTTTAAATACAATAATTTTCAAGATGGATAAAGAAGAATATAAAATTTGACTTCAAGTTAAAAGAAACCTTTAAGTAGTTACACAAGCAATAATATTTGGGGAAATAATTAATCAGAAGGATTCTAACCAAATAAAGCACCTCTCAAATGTCTCAGATTAGGAATATTTGACATAATGGGTGTAAAACAGATGGCATGAGAGGGAACAGGGATGTCTTAAATACACTTGTTATATCAGCAGCCTAGGAAGTTATTGATAATGAGTTACTTATCACATGCTCCAGTTTAATAGCTAAACTAGTTAAAAAATAAACAGAAAATGCACTAAAAAAAAAGAAAAGTTGCTGCCACATGAAAACCTGTTACCATTAATACTGACCACAGATTGAAAATAATTCTTATTTTTTCACAAAATTATATTTAAATAATGGATTTTAAAAGTCAGCTTCATTTTAAGACATACTACCAGTCTGCCTCTGAGTAAACTAAGCATACCAAAATCAAGTATATTTAAAACACAAAAAACCCCTAAAAGTTAGGAATATTATTTATCCTCCTTATCCCCCCAAACCTTTTTTTCCCCAAAGGAAAGAAGACTGTAACTTTAGCCCTAATTTCTGATTACTTCAGTTAATGTATCATCGAGAGTTATTACTGTAATTTGCAGTCTGCATAATTCTGACTTCCTAAAATATTGCAACATATTAACTTCCATTAGCTCTAGGACAAGAAAAAAATGAGACAAAAATACATAGATCATTCCTAAGGTAGGTGAATTCTTAAGACTAGTGCATCATTAAAATGGGCTTTAAAACATTCCTCTATTTTAAAGTGAAGATATTAAACAGAACTCATTTTGTTTTTTAATGCGTTGTTGCAAAAATACCCCAAAACCCAACAAAACAACTATTAAGATTTCACTTTATTTGCATCATATGAGTCTATATGCAGTGAGAACATCCCCAACATGGCTGTCTTCATTTATTTTGTAGTAAATGGCACAAGCCTCACACTGACAAAAGATACCAGGGAGGGAGCTTGGAGCTTTAACACCTCCACATTTGGAAAACCCTGTGTTTTAATTCCATTTTTTACACGAATACCACCAGTCACTGATCAATTCACTGGCATTCAAGGATAAAAGGAAAAGAGAGCCTACCCCAAAAGGCAGTCTGAGAAGATCATCTCAAATACAGCTGGGATGATGTAAGCCAGCTGCCCCTAAAAAATCCAAGCCTTGTCCCCACTTCTGGCTCCCCAGCACCAGCATTTGTCAGACTCTGTGAGACAGCTCAGGATACTAAATAAACAGAGTAAAACTAATCTAATAAAAAGCAATTTTCCCTCTCACCCAATTCGCACTCCCTTTAACCACCAAAGCATTAAGAGGCTGCTTCTGACATTCTGTCTAAGAACAGGCAACTCAACATATTAATCCTAGTGAAACCCCAGTGGCACGATGGCACCAACCGGAACACCAGGTTAAACAACCAGCATCTCCAAAAACTAGTTGAGAGACCTTTTCCCCCTTTCCCATCTATGTAGAGGGAGCAGTTAACACCTCTAGGTTGTGAAAAAAAGTAATTTGCCTCCATGCCCCACCTCTGTGCCCTCCCAGAGGAGGTCAGGCTGGCTGACATTGTGCTGCCTAAGCAGCAGAGCCCACAGAGGAGGTATCAAGTGTCACCCTCAGGCAACAGCAGTGGCTGGGCTGCTGCCCCAAGACAAAGCAAAATCTTAAAACACACACAAAAAAAAGTCAGCTGCTTTTCTGAACAGAAGTAACGTGGCCATTTGCCACTGCTCTGTATCAGCTTTTAAGCGCTTTGGAAGAGTTCCAGATAGATAAACCGTTTTTACAAAAAATGAGAGTCATTTCTGCTAAAAATGCCTGAACACCGAAATGACTCTTTTTGGTCGGGAGGCAAAGCTTTCAACACAGTATGTCATACTTCCTGATGGGACTGCGGACACAAAAGAATCTGTTAAAAATGGAGTATGTTTTCAGTCCCATTTCCAAAGTAAACTCAACTCCTGTAATCACACAGGCTACCCTCAACAACTTTTAAACATGCTGTCAAACTTCCACTAAGTTCACCAGCGAGAGAGAGCAGGGGGTTCAGGTGTAATTAAGTTTCCACAAGTTATGTAAAATCAATGGCTAAGTACTGAAAGGGAGACCAAAATTGGTGATCTCACTGAAGAAAGGGCAGGCAAAACACGATCATTATCTATCCCGCCTGGAAGCAGCTGCCTGGCGACCAGCACACGCACCCCGGCGGCCAACTGGGACACAACTGCAGCACAGAGGGGAGCTGAGGATTTTAAGGACATCAGTCCACAGGAATCCAGGCTTTGTTAGTAACACTGCTCGAAGAACTTTCTTTTTTGAACGCCACAAAACAATTAGTCTTTTGTGCAAAAGCTCTGAAAAATATAACCATCAGGAATCCAGACATTTTACATCTCATTTTGAGAGCTCCTCAATCACGTGTGCTTTCAGCTGCCTGGTCCTTATCAGCTCCAGCAGGCTAAAGAGTGGGGAATGGGCATGAACATCTTTGTGTGAGTGCAATAACTGATGGAACAAGAACTACCAGCAGGTTGCATTTTCATTTACAGTAATTTACAGTCATTTACACGGGTTCACAGCCATGCAACTCACACTGGCTGGTGACCCAATACTTCAATACTGTACAAATCTTAATATGACACTTGGAAAACATCAAGTCTTAGGATGAGTATTTGTTGCTCAATATTATGTTTCAGAAATTCAGTTAGTCACTGAAACAGACTTGTATCAAATCTGGCATTTCCCTGAAGCTTAAAATGTCAGTAACAGACTGACTTATGTCCCATGCATTAACTTAAACAACTGTGAAACTTACACACTCAGAGTGGAGTTTTTCTATTTTTCCACCAGTACATTGTCTTGGCACAGGTCTGGCTACATTCAAGACCATAATAATGCACTTAAATCAACATCAAGTGTCTTAGAAAAACTTCCCGACTTCAAATTTATTGGGATGAGAGAAATTACCTCTATTCTGTCCGGAAAAAACTTTGACTCACATCACAGCTGGGGTCCTCACACTCACTGCAGTTTTCCTACTGCAATCTCACTGTTTTCACACAGACAGGACCAGAAGCAAAGACTGCAATATAAAATTCTCTCCACCAAATTAGGTGAATTATCTACCAAAACATGCATCCTCAAAGGAAAGTTACCAGATGTAAAACCCCACAAAAAACATTGGCTACAGTCCATGACAGTCACAATAGAGCAGCAGCCTTGGAAAATGGAACTTTTAATTTTTAAAAATCACTCTTGAATTTTGCCCCTATACATAACAGACCTCACTGGAGGGATTTAGGTACTAAGAAACAAGAAGGTTTAGACAAGAACCCTACTTCTTTTAGTCTTAATTAGATGCAAAAAGGTATCTAATTTTGGTTCCAGGCATTAATGACAAAATTTCAAAATACAATCAAGTAAGGTGAGCAGGTGTTCTGCATCTTAAGACATAAACTCAATGTTAACAGCCCTTCCAACACTATTTCTTGTCTATCTATGACTGGAATTCAACAATTCTTTATACATAATGTTCTTATCCATTCAGATTCTGAAACATGCAAAACTAGAAGTACTATCTAGGCTCACTCTTTTCAAATCATACCATTTGACAATGAAATTAAAATAGTTTTTACTAGCTAAATACAAATGGTGTTGAAACTTACACTGCTTGGTTTGCAAACTGCAGAATACTTCTAGTAAATATCAGCTTTTCCAATTATTTACTAAATCAAAAAGCACTACAAACAATTTAAACTTTGAGCCTAAACCATCCAGTGCTGCCCCTTTAACACTGTTGTTTAGCAGTGCTCCACAGTTTGACATCAGTTGATAATCCTAAATATAGCTCTGCCTTAAGTCCCCCCCACAGTTCACAACCCAGACAAAGCCAGCTCCATGACTCACAGCCTGACACAGGCCAAACAACCCTCACAACACTTCTGCAATTTCATCTGAGGCACGAAACAACATCAAAATTTCAGGAAAATATTTAGAAAATAAGTCATTAAAACACAGCCTTTGTTAACAGTCCCTTGGACTTTTAACCTTCCCGTTTGTTAACACAGGATTGTGATTCTCTGTGAATCACGTTCCCTCAGTGGGGTTATGTGCAAAAACGACTCCAAACTGGTCTCCCCCACTCAGATTCCCGTGCCCTCAGTGCGATCCCTCACTGCTTTTTCTGAACTCCTTGAAGACGCTTTGGTAACACCAGAAAATGGAAGCAAAGCAGAAACACCCAAAGGAATAAATGAAGGCTTTTGTGACTAGTGCAAATGTGGAAGTAGGGGCATTTCACAGCCACAGATGGTATTTATTGTAAGGATGCTGTGTATTACAGGCACCAGGGCTACTACACAGTAAGAGGAACATTTCTCCACACCAGGTGTGAAAGCAGGTATCCTGCTCCTCTCCCCCTTACACAGAGGCCTGGCTCCCATTAGGAAGTGCTCCAGCAGGAATTTAGAACACATTCAAGTAAATTGCCCTCACAGATTAGCGGTTTTGCATAAACAATGCCAGTTAAAAGAAGAGCTTTTTCGTTTGCTTAGGCTGTGGTTAACTGAAATATTCTCATACAGTCTCAACTTTATTGACACGGGATAACTAAGGTGATACAAATTAAAAGTACAGAGAGAATAACAGAAATACAGAGAGAAAGGTGGAATAGAAAGGGAAAACAAGAGGTTAACACTAGGATTTGGGCTGGGGAGCTTAGGGGGAAAAGGGTCAATTTCAGAGCCACGTTAACACTCCAAAAACAGCTGAGGGAGGTCCAGCCTAATTTCTACAGCCCAGCTATTACTCTGAGCAGAAGGCAATTAGTGTAGCCATGAAAGTTAAAGAAACATTCAGAAAGGAGGTCTTTTCCATATAAAACAGTAGCTTTTCTCAGGACAAAGTGTCAAAAAAAAGAAGCTGAACAAGACGTTTTCATGGCAGTGGCTTCACTTAACACTACACTGCCTCTGAAACCAGTAAATCTCCAAGTTGAGCTAGTAAGTAGGAACCATGCTGATTGCAGATTTTTGGCTCTCAGACTACTCGGTGAGATTAATTTAATTTAGAGTCAAAACATTTGTAGATTTTCTGCAGGAAGAAACGTATAATAAAAAAACATAATCCAAAGTTTTCACTACACTGACAGTACAGTGAATCCATGAGACCTTCACCCAAAGCTGAAATAGCAGCACTTTTTGTATTGTATGAAAAACAGTGCCCTCTGGCTTCACATTAAATGCGAGTAAGAAAACAGTTTAAGGATAAAACAAGTTAACTGGTTCCTATAGCCAGTTCTTGTAAAGAAACGTGGAAATTTACATGACAATTCTCCAACTACCCTAATTTGTCAAGGAGATGACTCAGATGGCCTGAATATTGAGATATTTAACACACAAAATATAATCCTTATGAGACAGTTGTACGTGTGTTTCAAGAAACTGAAACTCAGTGAAAAACCACTAAATTTGTTCTTTAGAACTGTTTTGTTTACAGGATACTTGTTCAAAGTATAAAGATGGTAAAAGCCTTATTCAATCGAATCCACATAAAGGAGTTTCAGTTTTGCAGAACCTTAAGAAAATATTTTATACAAACAGATAAGGTTAGATATTAAAGAGAACTGTAAATTTTTTATTGCTAAAACACACATATACAGAGAGCAACTTCCTGGTGTATTAAAGCTGAAAAAGGAATAGTTTAAAAGAAAATACTCAGAAGTGAAGAACTAGATTTAACTAACAAAGCCTACACAGCTTAGAAAATCATGTTTATTTATCCATCACTTCAGGGCACAGAGAGGGTAACATTCTGAGACAACCAAACTAATTTTTAGATCCAAATTTCTCCTCCCCTGCCCCAAGTGTTACACATTTCAGCAGTGATAAACACCAGCAATGAGAATAATTTCTATCATAAATACAATTATTTGAGTTATTTAGATTGTGTTGGGCAAAGTACAGTGTCCTGTATGAGACTGCAAAGGATAAAGAAGCAGGACTGTATTTGAGGCCTCACAAGAGAGAAGCTGTGTTAGCAACAGAGATGCACACACATGTGAAATACATCTCTATGACAAAGAATGATTATCCACAGGGATAACTATATGATTTAATGTCATTTTTTACACCCTTCTTTATCTTTGCAATTGCAGACTTAAGTAAAAGTCTGGCCTAAATGACACCTCCGAGGCAGTATTCCAGTTATAATTTTATTTAGTTACCTGCCCCCAAGTACACTATGACTTGATACTGACAAATGTCTACATTTCACAACTACCTTTCAGTACGTTAATTGACTACCTGTGCAATGAAGCTGCAACTTAATTAATCTGACAGAAATTGAACTTTATCTGCCAAAACCAGATTATTATTAAAAGTATACACATCTTTTCAAAGATGTCATGATTTGATTCTTGTACACTGGAAAGAGAGATGTGTTTTCCATAAATAACACTGCAAAACCCCAAATCCTTTTAGGAAAGAACTTCTTTTCTGCATTGTTAATTGGACACATTCCTAAACAGATTTGATTTATGGTCTTTTTCATGTCTGAGTGACTATACATGAATTTACATGCAGAAGGGCATGTATTTTCAAACTCATTTGTGCTTAAAGCAATTATTTTGCACCTATTTCTGAAATGACACTGAATATTTTCAGTTTAAATTTTAGAAAACCCATGGTCACATTAACTAAAGGAAATGTTCCTTCACAACAGGTTTCTGAAAGTTTGAGTTCTACAGCAAACAACTTCTGCAAAGGCAATTCTCTAGTACATTTAATTCACAAGGAAGCAAAGCCTAGTGCCATTTTGTAGAGGGGGATAAAAGGTTCAATTATACAGTCTAAATACAGACCCTCGTCAAATCAGGTAATTCACACCTCTGTTAAAAACTGAGTCCCAAACACTAACTCCTCAAGTGTGGCATGTTTGCTGAATCTCTTGAATATTTACTCTAATGCTCTCACGTCCCAAACTGATGTTTCCCACTCTTGATAAAGCATTTCATAGCTACACTAACAGACAGGATTTTCTTAGAAATGGAATGCTATTAACCCTGAGTACAAAACTGAAGTCACTGTGGTTTCTCTATTATAGATCCTCATTTAGTAAAGGATACAAAAGTCTCTTTAGACATTTTCCACCAATCAAGGCAAGTTAGATGGTTTCCCTTAGAACCACATCAGAGGAAAGGAGGGAGCAAACAGCTACACTACAGACACCTACTAAAAAATGCTGACATTCCAGTTTTAAAGAGGATACTGGCTTTAAAAAAACACAAGACACCAAAGAAAAAAGTATGCTCCAAGCAATTTTTATAAGCAGACTGAGGGATATAGCATTCAGGCTCTTCAAATGAAAACATGAGGTCATTTCCCCAAACGATCACTGAGGTATCTCTGTGTGCCGTAAAAAATCCCAAATGCAACACTGCAGATGTGAGCTCAGCAAATAATCTCAAAACTTCACCTTAAGATCTCTCTTACCATTTTACATTGATGACATTAACTACCTTAACTTCTTCTACTCGTACAGTATTGGAAAAGAGGTTCATTAGCTAAGTAATAAATATGGCTATTTCTGTAGATAACAGTTCTCACTTTATTTTTACATGCACTTTCACAGAGGGAAAAGACTGAAAATAGTACACTGATGCTAACTTAAAGACAGTAAGTGTGAAACACTGGGGGAAATCCCTGTCTTTTCATCTTAAAGAGACTTGCAAAATTACACCCATCCAACCACTCACAGAAGATTTGGGAGATTTTGGAGATAAGCCAGGTAGTATCTGTGACCTAAACCCACAGTTAGCTACTGAAAGGCTGAATTACACCTGCCCAGGGGCAGTGACTGCAGAAGCCAATTGTCCACTCTGACACAAGAGGAGTCAGGCCCCTCTTAACACTGGCCCTGAATTCTGAACGATGAATAGCAGTGTGATAATAGGCGCTGGACAAATTAGAAGTCTCAGGGCCAAGAATCGCTTTGCAATAAACAGACAACTGCCTGCACCTCAGACGCTGTGCCCACTCTATTTCTAGATGTTTATATAAAGTAGCTGCAGAGTATGTGCCTGCTGCTGTGCTCTGAGCTCCTTCAAGCAGCAGTGGTATGAAATTGTCTTGATTCTTGTTAGTCCCACTGCTGCCCACAGGCACACAAGCAGCAACAACCAACACCGACAAGTCTGGGCAGTTTTCCTTCTGCTATCATCTGGGAAACCTCAAGCATCAGCAAGTAGCTGTCTGCATACAAACCCCAAAGAATCAGGAGTGCTTGCCTCACACTCAGGAAATGATAAAGAAATCTAATTTCCATTCACACAAAAGCTCAGTTTTTACAGATTATAAAAACTGAAAGTTGCTATAAAATGACACAGAATGTTTCATTGCTTTCTCCCTTTTCCTCTAAAACTTAATCATTTGCATTTTCTTGACATTATAATCCAGCAGGGGTCAAGAGCAAATTTAAAGGCATTACTGGGTAGATGAATGTACTATGACTTTAGCTTCAATATCTTATACACTTCAAATTATTAAATATGATTTAAAAATCCCTTGTGTTTTAGTGGCAACACTAAACATATTTTTAAGATCTCATAATCAACTCTCGAAAATTAGAGCAGAGAACATTCCAGAAGCACTAGAGAATTTAGAAGTGTTTCTCTTCAGAAAGGATTACTACACTTATGATTTCCTTTTATAGTCTTAATAAGCTTCAGTCAGAAAACCAGAAAAAAATACAGATACTCAAAAAGCAATTTAAATTCTCAAAAAAACCCCAACCCTCAACCAAAAAGACCCACCAAAAAAACACAAAACAAGAAGGGCTTTATAAGGAAACTATTAACTATTTGAAGTATCCTTCCAAAAAAAATTTAGCTGAGTTAATGAAGACACATGTCAGTGCTATAACTCTGACCTAACACATGGCATATTTTTTCCCTCTCAAGTGGTATCTTGGTATTGATTTGAAAACAAGGTATTGAATCACTTACTTCTTTTGCAATAAAGTTTGTCAAGTCAAAGCCCCCAAAACAAACCACATGAAATGGTAAGACAAACAGGACAAAGGAAACTCAGCAGATGATCAGCAAAATACACTTCTAATTCCATTTGGTGCTAGTTCATTAGTTGTGCACTATGTCATGTTATGTTGCCCCCTAAGCAATACAAATTTCTCAGCCTGCCGTGCTAGAAGCACACACAGCAAAGAGCAGGAACTACAAAGGGACTAAATCCACTATGGCAAAACAAGAGTTAAAGAAAATGGTTTCAGTTTCCAGCCCTGAAAGAGGCCAAACAACAGATTAACTATTCTGTCTTTAGCTCAAAGAAACAACTTAAATTGTTGAAAAAATTGAATATGTTTAACTATTAATAAAACATTAACTGGGTAGGAAAATAATATAAATACTATGGTGTCAGGTAAATGCAACAGTACATGGAGATTAAATGTCATTCAACAACAAAATCCATTCAATTATATACCTTTTCCTCAAGAGTGCTGGATTACTAAAAACAAGTCAAAAAGGCTATCTTTAGCCTTAAACCGCTATTTTATAGACGTTATAAGACGGCAGTTAGAGATAAAAATCGTAAGTATTCCAAAACTGAAGACAAAGGTTTGAGTTTTCTTTGTTTCATTCAGTATTTTGGGCTAATTTCAGCAATATTCTGGAGGAAGACTGCCCTCCTGTGTTCACCGACCACAGCAGGCTGGGATGAGGCAGCCCCGGCAGCTGGAATCACTTCAAGCTGGCGATTTTTTTTTTTTTTTGATTTTTTTTTTTTAATAATCACATTACTGATTCAGAGAGTGAAATTAGCCCACCAAATGTTTGCACAGAAATGCAAGGCTGGTGAACAGCAGGCCTGTTCCTAGTGCTCTCACAGAAGGTGGTAATGCCTGCTAGTTGGCACCAGGCCTAGAAAGCCATTCTGGGCCTTTAAAATGGCATTGCTGCTTGCAGCTGCTCTTTGCTCTTAACAGAGGCTGCTTATTAAAAGCTCCTAAATTGTTCAATGAAGTCTTAAAGGAATAAAATGCTTGTTAGACACCTTGTAATGAGGTTAGCTGTACTCCTTCACACCAGCTCATCATGCTACTGGCAACTCTATGGCACCTATCTTCAGAAAGGTACCAAAAAATCCAGAGGTATGAATCCATCATCACATTTCCTGTGTCACACTGTTCCCATGTCAAGAATCCTGTAAGTGTTTTATAAATAATAAAAACATGAAAGAACACTCTATGGGAAAACTAGCATTTTAGAAATGGAAACACCAAGGTACACAACAGTATGTCATGTAGGAAGTCTGACAGTGAGCTGGCAACAGGAGGGACTTCCAGATTCCTGCTTTTAACAATGTAATTTGGTATGTTAAAAAACAAAATGCTAATCTGGTAGAACACTTGATATTCACATAGCTAACTGCACTTGAAAACGTTCAGGAAATCATCTAGCCTCCTATGAGCCTTACACTAAAGCACTACAAATCTAGTGGCAAGGGAAAAGCTTTGCTTTTAACAGTATTCAAAAGACACAAAAAGCACTTCAGCAGTTGTATAGGCAGCTCTAAGAAAATCTAGGTTTTGTACACTAGCAAACACAAGATCATTGTTATGGTACTTGTGGATAAAACAGCACACAGATCAATAATTCTGAGCTCATGTGTGTGCATGCACAACATGCCTTGAGACAAATTTTATTCCAATTAACAAAAATGTATCACTGAATGATCCTTCAATTATTCATTCAGGACAAACATGAAACTGAGCCAATTTTTAAAAAAATCCCACAATTATTCACTTACACAAGTACCTAAACCACTGTTTTCAAAAATGTGTGCTGGTTTTTACATCAGCACTTGTTTACATTACTTAGAGATAGTAATCAATATCCAGTATGGGAATTCTAAACCCTTCATCTCTGCATGATATGATCACAAAACAAACACTACCTCTTTTCCCCAATTTTTTAAATACTTTTTTACACTACCAATACTTTTGTTCACAGAGAACAAAAAAAGACATTTTGTTTTCAATTATAGGACAGCAACAAGAAAAATAAATGGGTAGGGAGAAAAAAGGAAGCTATTATTCTGTGCATCTGGAGGGCATGCACTTGTTAAATCTTTACTTATGAGCCCAGATTACTTTTTCCTCACATATTGCCTCATGTTTTTTCCTTTGTCACTTCAGGGATCACTCAGTTCTTTTTATAGCCTCTAACAACAAGAATTTCCCAACAATTGTTACAAAGTGATGCTTTTCCTGTAATTGTCCATTTTCTTTGACTGGTTCAAGCAAACAAATAAAATAAAATAAAATAAATAAATAAATAAATAAATTTATATACATAAAGGGAGAGAGACTGCTGCATAGGAAGAAGCAAATCAACCATCCCATCTTTTTGCATTCCCCATAATTCAGACTTATTAATAGTTCAAAACACTTACTGGTGTGAGAGTTTTAATTTAGACTAAATATTCTTAACATAGAAACAGAATTGAAATAATTTAAAACTTGCATGTAATAATCTCCTTTGCGGAGCTTTCCACATTGTTTCAATTAAAGTTATTATTTTGCCTCCTTATAAACAAGCAGCATCTTTTTTCTTTCATGGAAAGACCTAGCAAGTACTGCTTCCCCACAATTCTCATTAACAAAAAAAATTAAAAACTGTTTACGTAGTGTTAATTCTTCTATTTGTGTACCTGCATTATCAGTCTCTACAGCTTGTTAAACAATACTTAACACTACTTAGCACACAGAAGGTCTTACATCCAACATCCAAACTGAATCAATTAATGTATTCTAACTGAAGCATTTCTAATTTTCCCTTTTAGAAGAGAAACCAAGCACAAGTAAGAAGAGCTGTGATAATCAAACTAAAGACCAATGGATCTCACACTGCAGCCAGGGCTCACCTCCTGTCAAATGCAGCATCTCTGGAGATGTCAGCATGGCAGCAGGAACCTTCAGTGCCACTGATATTCCCAAGGGAAGTGTCCCAGCAAGAACCTCAGCTACTCTAATGCTCACTACACTAAAGAAGCTAAAAACCTCTGGATAGCCAGATGATTGTCTACATCAAGAGCTCCTTTCTCTGTTACATTTTCACTGTAGGAAAGAAGGACGAGCCTTTAAGGAGCACGGGACAGTTAGAGCAGCTTCCTATTTGCACAGATGATATTATGGAAATCATGTGTTGATTTTAGTGTCACTAAGAACAAACATCAGTCAAGCAGGCTTTGAAATACAACATTTAAGTACCATTTCTTTCCTAAAAGTTCCAGAGGGACAGTATTGTCAAAACAGCATATATTACGTCCAAGGTCTATGATACTGGCCTTTCCAATAGATATTCAGGCAGTTTTCTAAAACGGGAGCACTGAGATGTCTTGGAATCAAAAATCAATTATTTTGAGATAGGGATTTGGATGGCACACATAATTGTCACACTTAATGTCTGCAAGTACAGAGTACTCCTGCATTTGGAATTTAAGCATGGCTCTGGTATGCCAGGTTAGAATTTACAGAGCAGAACAGTGTTTCTGTTAAGACAACAAGGCCTCAGCCTTACAAGTAAAGCTGGTACAGAAGCTGGTATGGCCCTGAAGTCAGGACAGAGTGACACAGGAGTGTCACAGAGTGACAATCAGGACATGCAGGTGGACCACTGGCAAGAGCAGGGTCTCACTGCCAGAACTCTCAGTGCTGATGCCCACGGGGAGGTTTGAATTCAGCAGCTGCACACCTTGGAAAGGCATGTGATGTGACAGAGGAGAAGAAGCCACCCCTGAAACAGTGCACCAAGGCACATGATTGATTTTTGGACCAGTACTTCAACATTTTTCCCAATTAAGCCTGCAGATCCCTTCATGGCCCATTCCAGTGACTATCATGTTCCTCATTCAGCAGTTTCAACTCAATACAAGAGCCATTTGGAAGCCGAGGGCACATGCCTGATCTAGTATAACCTTATCTGCTGCTCCAGTAACT
This sequence comes from Trochalopteron elliotii, assembly GCA_024734555.1. Classification (NCBI taxonomy): domain Eukaryota; kingdom Metazoa; phylum Chordata; class Aves; order Passeriformes; family Leiothrichidae; genus Trochalopteron; species Trochalopteron elliotii. The sequence goes on from JANPWX010000378.1 coordinate 547,153, forward strand.
AGATTCTCCTCCTGCAAGGTCTCTGTTCATTCAAAGGAGCACAAAGCACACCCTTGCAGTGCCAGTGAAAAAGTAAAATACCCTGTCTGCTGGCACAGGACATCTTGCAGAGGTGCTGGAGGGGAAAAAGGTAACAAACAAAAAGATGAAAAGTAAGAGAGTCCTCTTCTCAGAGAGCACTTTATTCACATACTCCCTTTTAGTTCTCAGAGAAAACAGCAGTCCTTCTAAATTACAGATTCTGCAAACTGGGTGTATTTGTCTAAGACAAGGATTTTATTATTTTCATAGAATAGTCTGACAAATAACTTTTAAACGATGATTTATAACAAAGACTTTATTACCTTTGGTCCCCAAGAACTTTTTGTTCTCAATCATATTTCAGCTCCTACTCAGGGCCTACAAAAATGCACAGTAGTCACAAGTTCACAAAGAAAAATTCTCAATTAGAAACAGCTATATGGAAGGGGCTCTATTTCATATTTGCCATATCACTTGAAAATGACATATTGCTTAAAGCTTTTTGACAAACACCTTTGGCGAAACAGTCCAGCTGCAAACTTGCAACACAAATTAACCAATGCAAAACATTTTGTCTCTCCTAACTTCCAGGAACTCAAAATAATACCAGAAAATAACTCCCCAAACTTTCCAGAATGGCTACACATATTAGACAAGGACACAGTAGCTCTTTCCAGCTTGATGTTCTTGACTTCTCTTTGTCACAGCTTTGCAGTTCAAACACACTATGCCTCACTGCCCTTTCTGCTTGGGGTGTTTTGCAATCTCAGATTTTCATCAATTAAAAGGAGAGTAGTATTTTAAGGAAATATTAATTGATCAGAAGGAATAAGAGATTCAATCTTCCCATCTTCAGTAGAACAACCTCTGTATCAAGCTGTGTCTTTGATCACTAAACCTTTGCATAAGCCAGTATAAAAGATAAAAAGGCTGCTTACTTGGACCAAGCAGATCCTCCCTTGTAAAAAACAACATATAAATAACAACAAAAAACCCCAAACCCTCATGAAAAAAATCTGAAACAATCTATATCCTGTGTATTAAAGTGGAAATAGGCAGTCATGATTAACTCTGTATTCCTTATGGCAATAACTTAATTATACAGAGTGAAACCACAGAGCTTTCAGAAAAGCTTCCTTAATTTACTGGATAATCCACAAGCAATTTCCTTATATGGCTGGAGAGAAATTACTGCTGTGTGCACTAAAGCTGGAAGACAAATGGCCTTACAAACAGAAATCACTGTTGCTAACTGGAATAATCAAAGTCTTGAATCACCATTGTTACACATTCCTTTCATATAAATGTGCTGCATTTTCTTCTGAGTGTGATAAATCATCGTCAAATCATTACACAACTTACTGAATTAATGTAAATTAACAGTGCAGCTTTACAGGGAAATGGGAGAAACAAGGATTTATTTAGGATTTCTAGTCTAAAACAAATCTTTAAAATTACATTAGATGTAAAAACCCAACATACAGACTTGAGCTTATATGCTTCAGGTAAAAATGAAGACTTGCTTTGTGTGAGCACTTCACAATGATGTGATGATAAAAGATGAAATAGCAAACATAGTCTGGCTAAGATTGACTGTGAATTCTGATCTTAAAATTCTAATGAATTCTTCTAAATATGACCATTTAGAACTCTTATTACTCAAGTAAACTGCTTTTCTTTATGGAAAAGTCAGACCCCACTGAAGAGCAGCCTTCAGCACTAGACTATCAACAAATTCTGGTAGAATTTGATGGTTCCAAAAACCTTTCTTAAAACTTGGTCCAACTCTTAGCACTGAAGACATAACAAAATCCTCACAATATATTTTTTCTCTGCTGGAGGCAGCTCCAGGAGTATTTACTGTTTGATAGGCACTTGAAAGACCACATGCTTTCATTTTTACTGCAAAGTGTTTTGGGATGGGTTTCTTTATTTTTTCCCAACTCTAAATCATTTTTTGAAGTAAACAGAACATATATTCATATATTTTCACACACTCACTCACACAGTTATGCACACACCCTCTCCACAGTTACACACACACTCAGCCACACTCACCATTTTCATACTGCAAATGGTCAACTACAAGCAGACTACAGTAAGATATAATTCAGAATTTTAAAATCTCAAGCCTCCAAACAAAAGTAATTCAGCTGCTTATGTTCTGAATGCTACGCCCATGATAAAACAGACAAAGCATGGTTAGTTGCCTAAATTTAAAAATTTCAACCCTTAAAGAGTACACCTATTTTTCATTTACTATGTATATACACCATAAATTTCTAAAAATCAGGCAGTACTCATTTTAATGCAAAGCAGCTCAGAATCTGGCACAGAAGAGGATAACTCAATGAATCAGTTGACTTTTACAACTTTGTCCATGGAGAAAGTGCCACAGCCATAAAAGAAGTAATTTTTAGCACTAGGGTTGAAACAGACCCATAAATAAAACTACACTCATCCACATCAGTAAAAAAGTCACATTAAAGAATTTCCACTGTTGGGAAAATATTATAAATAATCCCTGCAATCTATGAAATATGAGAATTTACTTCTGCCTTTGGCAACTCCTGGCAGCAATGCTTACCTGGCAATCATCCAACACAAAGATAACAGACCAATGTAATCCCTACTCTTCTCCTATTCAAAGTGTACAGAAATCCCAATTTAATTAGACTGCCTTCCTTTTTTGCACATACAACATGCTTAAAAACATTCATGGATTTAAGTTCTCTTACTTATTAATCACATCAAACCAATTTCAGTGTATTTTGGACAACATAAGGATTCAGGCTCTAGAAAATTAAATCCTAGTTCTTACCCAGGACATTTCCTGCAGGTACTTCCTCAAGATCTTCAAGCTCTCTTCCCATAAGTAAGTAGAGGTTCTCCAAAGTGCAGCACGTCATATGAGGGACTGCTGGCAGATCATCTGTGGCAGAGCACTGGGATGACAGCTACAAAGAGCACAAACCCAGCACTTGGATATCTTTCACTTAGTTCTGACAAAAACTTTTTCCACAAAACCTCTTTGCGTTCCAAAGCAAAAAAATACAACCCAAAGCATTTTCATCTCAAACCTTAGATGTGAGAAACCAACACACACTCCCAAAAATTCAGACTAGAGGCAAACACGTGAATGTTACCAAGAAGATAAAAAATAATGCTTTCTTTGGCAAATTTTAGGTGTGTATTCTTTCTACTTCACTTTTCATTATCACTGAAAAATCAAATGTTTTGAAGTAAATTCAGAAGTAATGAACTTCTTTGATCAGAATCTCAAAGCATTTAACACCAGTTTTTCCGTATACTATTATGCACTTTCTGTTCCCTAAAAGAATTGCTTTTTCGTTCACCTTTTTTTTTAAACAAAACATACACATACTGGATTTCTGGTTAGTTAATACAACACTATACTTAAAACTACTTTGGAAATGTTATGGTTTATAATGAGTTTACAGACACAATCAGCTATTAGCACAGTTACCTAAATTACTTCGATATATTTTGGAATTATTCACTTCAATTTTTTTATCTCTTTTGAGGGAGACACATGGAAGAAGTTAAGTGATCAGTGTTTCAAAAGAATTCCAAGTTACTGCAACAGTTCACAGTCACCTCTTACCTTATGCAAAGACTCAGCAGGATCATATTTTGGTCCTAAAACAAAGATTTTTTGCCCTCTTCTCACCACACCACTGAACACTCTGGCAAAAGCAATGAAATGCTCCTTGTCTGCTTCCTGTTTCATTGCCTTGGAGGTGATGCTGTCTTCTTGACCAGTGAGCTGCTGCTCTTCACCTAACCGGTCAGAAAAAACATATTAAGCATAAAACCACTTTCTGTCTCATCATCTGGAGGAAAAGAAAATAAATTATATATTATATTGTCACATGTGGTGAATCACAGAATTGTTCCAGTTAAAACAGACCTTTAAGATCCTCAAGTCCAACCCAGCACTGCCAAGTCCACCACAAACCCATGTTTTTTAGTGTAACATGTTTTAAATATCCCCAGAGAGAGTGACTCAATGACTTCTCTGGGCAGCCTCTTCTCATGTTTTATAATACTGGTCAAGAAATTTTTCCTCTAAACCTTCCCTGGCACAACCTGAGGACATTTCCTCTTGTCCTACCACATGTTATTTGAGAGAAAAGACCAATCCCCACAATTCTTACTCATAATCCAGTCCTGTTGCTCATTTTGTACCAATTTTGGCTGTCAAACGTCACTCGATTTTTAGCAGAGCATCTCCTTGAAGCATCATCTCCCTTCAATGACTCAAAGTACCAAGATAAAGCACATCCTCAGGCCAAGGAACATCAATCTCTGGCACCATTTCACCATTTATGAACTGCCAGCTTTCTTTCAAATCCCTCCCCACTCTTTGTTCAGTTCCATGGATTGCACTTTGCACTGGCACATGGATGATTCACAATGTGGATTTGTGAGGTGCCCCTTATCAACACCAAGACACTCTTATTAAACATTTTCCTAGAAAAACAGGCATTAAGGTACCACACACCTTTGGTATCACCAGCGTTCCCAGATACTTCAGGTGAATTTTCACCTGGGGGCTTTTCTGACAGCTCCTTCCCTTGACTTGCTGCCAGTTTTTCTGCGTGCCTTCGTTTGGCGAGTTCGCGCCGATGAGCAATTTCTTCTGGAGTTAATGGCCTACGTTGTATTTTAAAACATCAGTATGTGGTAATGTCATTTATTTTAAAATAAATTAAATAACAGTAATTAGAATACTGTATTTGACATAAGTAAAAACTCATGCAGAATGCCTGTTGCCCCCCCATTACTATAATTTTAAGTCAGCTAAAATTAGCAAACTTCCTCTACCATATTTAGACTTTCATTTTTCTTCCATATACATAGAGATCAAATACTGTCATTTTCAATTACTTGTGTTATCTTTATTACTTTAAGAAAATCTTTACAGCAAGTGCTCAAATGCAGGGAAAGGTCTTTGCTTGTTAAAGCTCCCTTTCATAAAGTGAATAAGCCCATTAAGGCAAAAGATTTTAAACTGACAACAACAACAAAAAATAATTTTAATAGTCTGATGCACCCATCTATTCACTGGTACACCCTGCCTTAAAGCAAAGTGCTTCAAAGTATGATTCAGAGCAATAAATAATAAAAGATAAAGAATTCTTATGTAAGGCAATATAAAGAGACTAGGTTTGTCAATGCAAGCATTTTAAGCAGCAAAGTGATATTCATTACACATATATGAAATCTTTCAGCATTGCCCAAAACTGTCCATTTGATTTTTAAATCTGACCCTAAGAATACGTTACATGATGTTATCTGCTAATTTAATGATTTTAAAGATAGAAAATAAATTCAGATACTAGTCATCTTCTCTTTTCAGCTATTACTCTGTTTCCATTAACTTCCCATGTAAATGAGGGGAACCTAATCATTACAGATACTTCTATGAATAATCTACTCTGTTTACCAATTTCAGTATCAACAAATTCCCAAGTAATGTGCTGTTATGTGCCTACATTAAAAATAATCTTCAGGGCTGTAACTTAAAAGGAGAAGAAATAATTATGTAGACGTAATTTTTTTAACAGAACCAGAATGCTTTCAGTGTTGGTTTTGTCTTTTTTTTCTTTTTTTTTTCTGCACTGGGAGCTATGGACATATGTATTGCTTTCCAGCATTAATAATTTTCCAAAATAATAACCAACATATTTTTTTTATATTATATTAGTACTCTGGATGAAATTTTAACTCCAGAGAAGGAACAGCAGTCTTTCTATCATAAAACATGCATTTCTACAATACAACTGGACAAACTAATCACCAAGTCTTAGACCTTGACTTCAGCTGAAGAAGGTGAATATAATCCCAGAGCAAAACATCACCGACACGATTTGTCCTACATTTGCTCACATGATGGACACAAAACCAACAGTCCTTAGTGTTAAGATGGTTTAGGATTTTTTCAATCAACTGCATCAAGCACACTGCATTAAAACAAAAAGTGCCTCATTAGTAGTTTTAGCTTGTTAAGTAGCCTTGGACAAGTCACTTCCTCTCTTCAACCTCCACACTTAGAAACACAGGTCAAGATTTCCTGAACAGCAGCAGCAGTAATGAATGATAAGAGGAAGAAAACCACAGGAAACACTACAGCAGTAGAGTCACTTTTGTTTACAGAAGAACCATATAAATATGATCTCTACCAAAAAAAATGGACTCACTTTGCCATATCAACTATTGCACACTTTGAAAGAGGAAAAAACCCTGTTAATCACAGGTCAAAGGTTTTATGTGCAGTCAGTAGAAAGTTACTGGACACCTACTCTGCTCTTTACTGGATTAATTAGGGGCAGGAAGTCTTGAACAGATTAGATGGCTGAGATCAACTCACTGCCAGTAAGATTTTTATTTATGTTGTAATCAGGATGTTTTTCTGCACATAACACCTTCTGCAAAGACTTAATTTAAAAAATGAGACACTTTATTAATCAAAATTCTTCACAGAACTTGAAGAAATCGCTTAGAACAGTTGCTGATCTTGAACCCAAATCTTCAATTTGAAAGAGGAAGAAAATTATACTTAAGTTAAAAATCTCTCTAAAAAATCTAAGAGAGGCCCCCAGGATAAAATGTCAGAATTTGAAGCACAGACTTTTAGAACTCAGAATCTGGGACAGACACATTGCATGTTATAGAAAAGGAGAATGCAAGACAAAATCACCACTTCAAACTTCTCAGCAACTCAGGGTTTTTTTAAAAAAAGGAAAAAAACTGTCTCTTAACCAGTCATGACAGAATTAAGAATATGTATCTCTCAAATTTCAAATACTGTGGTATTTCTGCTTGGCTTGTTTATTTTACTGCTAAAGAGAGTGAGGCTTAACAATACAAAATGCAGAGCAGATGGTGGAGAAGAGAACTTTGCGATTTTTTTTTTCCTGAAGGCAGCTGGTCAAAGTTATTTAAAGGTTTGGAATGTCAGAAAAATTTCTAGAGGAGATAGATTGATAGGGAAAGTACAGATCAGACTGCCAAGAGTGTCATAAACACAGTCTATATATGATGGCATAGTATACATACAGGGACTATGTATGCATTCCAACACAACTGATTGTCCAAAAATATTTTTCATTTTTGTAAATAATCCTGAGAGTAAAAGAAAAAGTTTCTTTGCTTTTTACCACTTTATATGGTAGTTTTCAAAGTATCAGTATATTTAGGTATCAAATAGCCCTGAGCACAAATAATAAAGGTATCTTAAGATTCTGAATGCACTAGTCTAAGTTGCAACATATATAAACACACTTAATATTATCACTTTGATAAAAAAGCAGATTGAGTGTAGGTGGGACTTTAACTAGCAGGCATAACCTAGACTTTCATCTTGATTTCTGTCAGCACCAATTTCTATAAAATTCGTCACTCTCAGTAGTATCATTAGAAACTACAAAAAGATAATGTTGTCAAATAAATCCTTATATAGAGTTGTAACACAATCAAGCAGAACACAGAACAAGATTAATGCACATAAGGGAGTGGATTTTCAACAAAACCAGTTCCAAATTATACCCTGATTTATTCAATTTCTCCAGTTAGCAAAACCAATCAGAAGTAAAATCCATTTTGAACAAGAGCTGCCCACACCAAAAGAAAGGTTGTTTCTTCTTCTTGTTCTCCTCTTCCCCTTTTTTTCTCAATTAGAAAGGCAAAACAGCCTCATAATATTGGCAGAAAAAAAATGGCAACATGCAGTCACACAAAAACCAGCAAATAAAAATTCTGTAGCAGAAAAAGAGATTCCCTGATTCAGAGAAATGCTACAGCACCCAGACAGTGGAACCAGGTACAAATGATGGAGCTGGCACAGAAGGGTGACCACATCATTACCAACTCATCTTAAACTCAAACATGTGGTAAACAAATGCTATGGAAATAATAATATGGGAAAGGGTATAACACACATGCTGTTGACATTCAATAGATTGCTGATTAAAGGCATTAGATTTCAGGTAATGTAAGCAAGCTCCTGCTGACTGCTTCTATGATTCCCACATTCCCCCAGGATAATACATTTAGTTCAAACTGAATGACAACTAAACTTCCTCATGCAATCAATCCTCTGAACATGACAGCTTTTCTACTCTTTCACATTATCAAAGACAGACTCCAATCCAAAGCAGTTCAAAAATTCAGAGTGAATAATCAGAACAAAACTGCCAAAGATAAATTTGTCTTTGATTGCTGAAGTGTTATGTTTATGTTTTTAACCTCCAGACCATTTTAAAAAGGAAACACCACAGTCAAAACATCAAGTGATTTCCAAAAGACTAACAGTATTGCCAACAAATGTCTGTGATGCAGCTCTCATGCCATGAACAATGGTTTTTCAAACTCTGACAATGTTTTCTCTCCATACAGCTTTTCCAGTTTAAACTGCATGAGCGCATGGACAGATGTCTGACTTCACAAGGTGTGGATGGAGTAATTTCTGGTAACATCTTTAAATACATGTAATCTATAGAGAATCCTATTCATGACTCTGCTCTACAGAATTAAGTTCTAGTGAAATCACTGGCTGCTGCTCTGCTCACCTGGCACTCAGAGAATCCTGCCAACATCCCTAAGGACAGCTTGGTCAAGTGCAGTTTGCTACATTCCAGCACAGTGTATGTCCAGTGCTCTCCCTAATCCTTTACAAGCTCGTTAATTTCTGGATTGAATTATTTAATGTCTAAGGAACAATTCCCATTCACAAACTAATGTACATCTACTAAGATCATTTACTATCAATTCTATTGCAATGAGACTGGTACACAATTCACAGTAGAAAAAAACTGTGTTAACACAAAAGGAAAAACTAAAAATTATCCAAATCACAACATACATAAAATTTTATACAACAGTCTTAAAGGATTCTTTCAACAGGGAACACTCAACTGTTTGAATTACATTATATAGCAGTTATCATTCATTCTGTGACACGTAATGAAATAAGGTATCAATCCCAAGCTGTCACACTCTGCCTGGAAAAACACTCCAGACTGATAGAGCAATCTCTGATTTACCTCATGTGCTGAATGTGCAAAAAAGAAAAAAGAAACTTGAAGCACAACTCTTCCACAATGTTACAAGCTTCACTCACTTAAGCTCACCATTGCACAAACTACAGTATGTCCAGAGATTGAAATTTCAACCACTACTCTCTATTTCTTTCTTGGATCAGTTGCCAAGGTCTTAGCCAGATTCAAATGTACAATATTTATGTACTGTATTTATGTACAATATGTACTGAAATCCATTTCATGATAACCATAACAGGTGTTAATTTTTGAAAAGCATTTATTAGTTATGCAACTGGCTGCCAAATTCAGATACAAACCTGTAAATCTGACAGCCCATTCAGATGATACATGTCCTATTAATTTCTAATGCACAAACTACAATTTAGAACAAACTACTAATGGAGACAGAAGATGGATTCTGATCACACTGAAGCTGCAGCAAGTCATATTGCCTTAAACACAGAAATTAATTTACTTGCAAGAAGATAGTAATTTCTTACAGAGCTTGGAGCTTTATACAGGTTCTCATTTTGATCAATGTCATTTCAGCTGAAGAGCTGGCAAAAATCACAGGATTTTTTTTCCCAATACACTTTTTATAAAACACTAGAAAGAAAACAAATGAAGCACACTACGGTCTGTTTGTTTAACACATGCTAACAAGCTGTAGCACAAAACAATGAAACAACTATCACTGTAATTTCATGCAGAATTGTATGGGCAAGTGTCTATTTCAGGGTGACACATAAGAAAAAAACCAGTCCTGATTTCAAGCTGACTGAGGAGAAAGAAAAACCTTTCATATTATCTGGAGGAAAACAGTAGAGATATTATAGGTTTTATACACCCCCAAGCCAGTAATGACACATAATTTTAGTGCACCATCTTATCTGTTCAATAGATTTTCTTTATTACCACTGGAAAGTAGAAATATAATTTCTTCAGTACACTTTATTTGTTTATTCAGGATTGTAAGATGGACTTGAGGTAACAAAGGGTTCACTCCCTACTGCTCACATGGCATTACATGACTGCCATATTTACACATGAAGCTTTACTAAGGAAGTAGATGATTTCATCATAAGAAACATATGATATTCAGTTTATATTTTAACACTTTACATTAAATACCCCTAGGAATTAGTTGGAAGCAAGTGCAATTAACTACTAAATATTTCTCTTTTACACTGTGTTATATAAAGACAGAATTCTGAATCTCAAGAAAAGCAAACTAGTACATTTATATACCCTGTACCTAAATGTCAGGCTTGGCTTTTATTTCCACACCTACACTCAAGCATTCTGTCTTAGACTAGGGTTCCGTGTCACACACCAGTAGAAATGACAGAAAGAAACAGCACATGCTGAATGAGCACCTTATACTGCACACAGAAATACTTCAGAATAAATAACCACAGGCATCATCAAATAACCATTACATAAAGCAAGTGGAGGAGAGGCCCTAATCTGTTCATCCTCTCTACCCAACCAACAATTTACATTTTTGCCTGACTTGGTGGGAATTAGCAAATATTTTCAGAAGATCAGACAGAAGAAACTGGAAGACAAAACACTTGCAATTCTCATTTCTTTGCAAAACCTGGTAAAGACTAATGAGATAGTGGTACCACACCAAAAGTCAATTTTCAGATCTTTCCAAGGAAAGATAAATACAAGCTGACAACCTGCTTTAACTTGACAATGAACAATTTTCCCATGTATTCTGCTATTTAAACAGTAACAGCAAAATCGTATCAGCTTTAGCATAGAATCTATTAATTCTAAAGTGACCTTCAAGAAGATATTAGTTGCCAACAGCAGTCTCAAAGGAGGTTGTTTTAATTAAAAATCCATCCTTTGTTATAATTTACTGTACACCCTGGACTTAGAAGAGCTTTTTGCTTTTCCCAACTTATGCTTAGTAAGTACTACAGGCAGATGGCAGAAATAAGGCAAACTATTAAAAACCACAAAGTCAGTTTGAATCTTCTAACAAAGTTACAAAAAGGTAACCTTACCCAGTACTACCTCACAAAAGGAAAAAAGATATCAGCACAGATCTAAATTTTTCCCTCTGGAAGTCGAAGACAAGTCTTGCAAAAAAAAGAAATCTGGAGAAAACTCTTAGATTTTTTCACAGGCTTTAACAAGTTTAAAATCAGTCCCTCCCCACTCCCAAGGGATGCAAATAACCTTAGATCAGTGCAGCAGTCAAACATCAAGATGCCCAAGAGGACAGCTATGGCTCCCCAAAATTAACATGTTAGTGAAACACACAGCATGGTTAATGTTCCTCAACAGGAAAAGGTGAAACAATTGGTAACAGACATAGTGTAGATATTCCCTGTTTCTCCCCACGTTCAGACATTCTTATGCAGCACCCTCATGGAATGCCAGTTTAAATACTGGATCTCACATGCTCCACTCAGCCATCACTCAATTCTGCAAAGCACAGTCTTCACTGAGTAATTGCAAACAGCACACAACGAGCAATACAATTAAAAATATGCTCAAGAACCACAGGTACACAACGCTGTGTTTTTAAAACACTTGGATTTTGTTTCATGGAGATTGCTTTCCTTCATTAGAACTAACCTCCTTTTCCAATTTCTTCAAGAACTGCTTACCTGGAGAATCTTAACAAATCAAGTATTGAGAAATACATATTTAGCTCTATTGTTGTTTTTCAATTAATGGAAGCCAACTGTCACTTCAAACCAAATCTTAGACATTACCTAACCAGCAAAAATCACACAGTACTAATAATGACCAATTCTCTCAACAAAAAACACATGTGATTTCATTGCAATGTTAGCTAATTAATAACTAATTGAAGGCCAGCACGAGATACTTTTCACAAACTACAGAGCAAGACACTAAAATTCTCAGTGCACTGAATAAACAGGGAGAAAGGAAAGTAACTACAACACTGAAAATTTCTGCGTCTGGCGTATGCAAAAGCCACCTTTGCCCCTATTTCACACAGTCATCACCTCAAAGACTCGTGATTCTCCCAACAAATAAAAAACCAGGTCATTATCAGTGACAGAAGAGGCAAAAAGTGACGGCCTCAGTGCAGTTGTGTCTGCTCACTGGAGCCCATCCCCAGGAAAGGAGACAAAGCAGCAATGGCGCTGCTGTGCCACACCTGAGCCAGAGCTCCAGTTTCAGAGACAATTCAGGGCAGCACTCGAAGCAAAACTGCACCATCTAGTGTCTGCTCAGCCCACGCACACAGTGCACCCTTTCCCTCAGTGCAAGGGAGATTTCTGGTGGAGGATTTGTAGCAGATAATCTTGGTAAGAAAAAAAATCGAAATAAATCTAGCAAGTGCGAGAAAAAGCTAAGGCAGTAGTAAAGCTTTTAAATATTACTACAGTAGCAGAACTGGCTTTTGCACAAAGATTAAACACAGTCTAATTTAGCAGGAAAATTATCTTTTTCTATATTACTTTGATGTACAATGTGACAAACCATAAAGTGACAATCCTCCCAAAATGTAAAACGGCCAGTTAACATGGAAGTTGCCTACTGAAAATGCTCCAGAGTCTTGGAGGGATGAAAGGTTAAGATGAACCTCATTCTTGTAAACTCATCAGAAAAGTACATTATTTCTCCAGAAAAAGCTGGTGGTTAAAGTAGTACACTTAAGTGTGCCAGAAAAATGAGATCTAGAAGGACCTACTCCTCAAAGAAAATAGGATGGCTATTAAAAAACAAAAGGCTGTAACAAAAAAATCTTCCAAACCTCCCAGAAAAAAAATCTTTGGAAGTGCATTAATACCCTTCAGATCACTGCAAAAAGTCAGTCAAGATTTGGACTACTTCAATCAACCCACTTTATATTGCTGTTGCAATGGACAGGATGATCCCTGAGCTGCTATGCCCAGTTTGATGGGAAGTGTTCCTTGGTACAAATATGATCATGCCAGCACAATCTTGCTGAAAAACCAAGGAAGTTTTACAACCCCGTAATTTCCACCAGACATCCTGAAACTGCTTCCACTGCATGCATTAGGATGGTACCTTTGGACAACAGTACTATTCTCTAACAGATCTGCTGTATCTTCTAAAACTACTATGAATAAACAAATCACCCCCAAACTCATTCAGAAAATCTTTACTTGCAGAAAAGGCTTTACTGCATCTCAAGAATTCATTAATTATTTTCTCAGGTCTAAACCAACTTACCCATGCCTTCAACATAATTTTTTTTTCCCCAGAAGTAACTAACACAGATCAGAATGCTAACACAGATCAAAATGCTACATTTTCCTACCTTGGTTTATTCTGTGGCAATGCCTTTGCATCAACAGGAAACATTTTGGAAACAAAGACAATAACTGGGGCTGTTTCTTCACTACTGCATTTCATAAAAGCTGAAAAAAAAATAAATAGAAGTTATTTTCACTTTTTTTTCCCCAAAAGTATGAACAAAGCTATGAGTTTACATTAATTTTGTAGGCATTACTGTTTATTTCCAGTTTCAATACGCTAAGGACAAACCAACAGGAAAAAGTAGAAAATTTCTCTGGCCTAATCATTTGATAACACTGCCTATATCTTCAAGTGTCTTTTGCAATAAAATGAGCGAGATTTCAAAAATAGAACTCTTGATAAAAAAAGTATATATACTCCAATTAAACAACTTGAGTTTACAGGCTGATTCAGATCACAGTGGAAACCAGAGAGCAGCACAGGATTATAAATGAACACTATTTATTCAGTATCTCAAAGTATCCTCCTTCCTTTTAAACTAAAGGAGGAAGTCCTGCAAATGCTCACAAAATCCTAACTTCACTGCAAGAACAGATAATTCTTCAAAAGATGAAAGATTCACACACAACTCATTTGATACATAGGAAATTCCCATAAAACTTCCTTTTATCCAACTTGGAACACATGAAGTTCAAACCAGACAATACCATCCAAAACTTCTAACATAGGAACTGAATCATCATCTCCTACACTTGTCCCTTTTATGTGAAATATGAAAAGACCACAGAGCTAAGGTAAACAAAAGCACAAGAGTACTACTAAAAACTGGCAAAATACTCACTAAATGTGGAAGCCCACTACTTGCTCATAACCAAGAACAGTAAGATTCAAGTTTACAGAGGCAAATTTCTTCCAATTAACTTACACTAATACAGTGTTGAATACTGTCTGGAGAATACCATGTTTTTAATTGTTCTATAAAGGATGAAAAGCCAGTTTTGTTACCCCTGGGAAACAATTTCTAACAGTCTGTCAGTTTGATGTTCACATCTCATTTTTAATTGACATTTGAGATCTCATCCTCTTAGATTTCCTGAAGCTCTCCTAAAAACACTGCGCTAGGATTAATAATTAATTACTAAAAGCTAATCAATACACTTGAAAAAATTAAATCCAAATTCAAACCTCTGCTGGCAAAAATTAATGATTTTAATACACAAGTTAGCAAAATATTCAATTCTCAATTACATAACCACTTCTACTGTTGAGAACTAATAACAAGTATTAACCTTGTATTCTTGTAGAACTCTCAGTTCTACAGTTTCAGAGTTGTGGACTTTACATCACCTGCAGCTTAAGTTGTCTAAAACCCAGAATATATAGGATGGAAGAAAAATGCATGGCCATAAAACTATGACATGCCAGTGGCAAACAACGATGTTACTGGAAATGGAATATTTATAAATTTTACATACAGATTACTACACATTTTACAATCCAAAGACAAACAAAACCACCAGGACCAGCATCATTAACCTTCATGTTAATGGGAGAACACCAACTCACCACTTTTCAGTTCCCGAGTTTCTGGTGGTAAAGAATCAAATGTTCTTGCTCCAACACACATCAGCTTTTCCACTCTCTCTGCTGTGATGTCCAGAGGACTGGGAATTTTATTACACACCATGGCTAGAACACACTGTTAAGGATACATATTTGTGTTTTCTTACTGAATGCAACCAACAACAAAGTGCTTTCAATGCTTCTTTAATTGAGCCCCATGCACTAACTGCCAGCAGCAGCACATCCCAAATCCAGCTGTTGTCACAGTGCATTCAGGTCCCTCTCAGGTCAGCAACATTTTTTTGCCATTTAGGAGGGGTGGCCCACCCTAAGTGCAGCTGGAAAGCTAAAAACAGCACAACTAGGGCAAAATTTACAGAAGTAATTAACATTTATACATCAATAATTTGTGCACACCTACTGCAATATAAGATATATCATATTACAAGCAATGGGCACAGTTGACAAACAGCCAAGGCTGATTTTGAATTAAGAAATTTTATGCCTAAAACATAACACCAGTCATCTACGGAACTTCATGGACAGAAGACCTGTAATACTATTATAAACAGGAGATCTGTTTCTACTTCAGGAAAACCACTAAAACTTGAATATAAAACTACATGATTAAGGTGTATTGTCAAATTACCTCCAGTTTGTTTCCTAAAAAGAGGATGTGCAAAAACACAAAGTTGGCAGAAATAATAATAAAAATAATGGTAGACACCTAATTTGTAATGTTATAAGCAAGAAGATAGGCCCAGCTAGCTTAGGCACAAACATTAAAAAAAACCAAAACCAAATTATACCAAATCACACACTGAAATCCGTGAGCACACCCTGAAGTCTGAGAACTGCCAATAGAAAAAAAAAATCGTATCTTTTTTAAGGATACAGAGAACTGCATCAGATATTGGTAGCCACTGGCTACAAATGGCATTTAGTTGAACTTTTGGGTCTGCGTGCCGTGACTCCCGGGCACCAATTCTCAATCCCAAAGAGGTGACTATCTTGTCTATTTTTTCTTTGTCTCTGTAAAGAAAATAATAAATAGATTAAAAACCCACAGAAGCAATATATAACCAGCATCTATTATTTTTGAGTCTTTAAAAAAATCACCAAAGGACATGGAAAGAGATGCCATGAAAACTTTATAGATGTCCTCACCTTTTCATAACAGCCTCATACAGACTCCAAATGTTGTCCAGCACCAGCTGCACAAACAAAGGTTTCTTTCCTTTTGACTGGTAGAAGATAAAAAACAACTCATTACCAGCAATTCCTCATTTTTTCAATGGGCTTAAGACTGCACTTTTCATTAGGAACATGTAAAACCTTTATTCAAAATCAAGGAGTCTGTCTTATAAGAATGGTATAAGGCACAAAATAAACATGAAATTTAAAAGTGGAGGATAAGGGTTTCAATTTCAGAAAAAGAACCTGATAAATATGGCACATGAATACCTTGAGCCTGCTTATCACCCCTTTTACAACTGTTTATCACCACCTATGTAAACAGCAAAAAAATCACAATTACATGAAAATAGGGAATCTGCTCTCTCTTCCCTTGAATTTTAATGGTGGAAATGCTTAATGCTAGAGAAGTGTAGTTTTCAGACCAGGACTTCAGCATTCAATGGAAATTCCCTATGGCAAAAAAGTTTTTTTAAATCCTAAATGCTGATATAAATGTGAATATCCTAAACCATTAGCTGTGGAAGAGCTCTTCACAGAGGACAGAGACCCACCCACTACTCTTGTTTCTACACTGTTAATCTTCCTTTCATCCTGTGTGTTTCACTTGACACTGAAACCTTGAAGCTGCAATGTCCCTTACTTAGTGTGCAGTTAGATGAGATTTCCTCCATGCAGCACCAGAGTGGTCAATTTTGGAATGTTCTATGCTCCAAGAGTTGTTGCAAGGCTGTCCTGTGACTTTATATCTCCAGCAACACTGAGTCAAGAGGCACTGAGATCAAGTTTCAGAATACACTACGAGGGAGAGAATTAGGAAAAACTCCAAAATACAAATCAGGCTATATTTAGGACACTCTCCATACCTGATCACCTTTCATGATCTTCTTTGCTTTTGTATTTAGATAATAATCTCCCCATAAAGTCTTCAAAAGCACTGCAGGCTTGACTCCAATTTTTTGGCTGTACAGTTTGGCAAAATGTTCAATTCTAAAAGCAAAGACATGATGTAAGTGTAATGTTTTTCACAACAGCTTATGTGAAAATCACACAAAAATCTCAAATCCTTGTTTTACTCCCACTTTTCCAATTGTCTTCACTTTAGTTCACATTGTTTAACATTTACACCTGCAAAAATATTGAGTCATAACAGATCAAAAACATCAACAGCATTTGAATGGATTTGGTCTGTTTCAAGTCAGCTTCAAGGCTTTACTTGAAATAAACATTTGTGTATATTCCCTCATCAAAAACTCAAAAACATAACACAAACCTTATAAATACATTCGTGATGGCTCTCAAACATTCTTTGAAGGACTTCCCATGACACATTTAACTATGGTCTGGGACCAAAACAGAAGATGCTAAAAACCAAGCATTCTTTTGAATCACACTTGAGCCATCAGATGGTGGTAATTATTTTTAATGAACCACTTATGGAACTTCTTGTTGTTTGAATCATTACTTTAATAATGAGCAAACCCCAGAAAATGATACAAAACTGTAGTGCCATAACTGTGTTGTAAAGCCAGTTGTGTTGTTCAGCAGCCCCCATGAGTTAACAAATGCAGCCTGCTTAGGCCCAGAGAGGGAGTCCTCAACATGCTATGGCTTCCTTACTGAAAATGTTCAATGAGCAGTAAAAGAAAATATTTCCCCATATTTGCTCCCTGTGCATGCAGAAAAATACACACAACTGCAACAATCCTGTTTACAGAATAGAGCTATTTGATAATCTTTTCTCTGAAATTCAGAATTCTTGAGTTTTTACACAGCTAAAAAAAGGACCTGTCCATGTCAGCAACACATAAGCTGTGAGTTCTGAACTAAGCCCAGAGATTTATTTTCCAGAAACTACCTAAGCTCTCAATTCAGGGAGAACTTTCAAGATTCTTGTTCCAGCAGCTCCTCTGTACATATTAATGGCATTTTTCAACAGCTGAGGATTATGAGAAAAACATATGTACCCACCACACTGCATGAGGCTGGCACTGCCTAGTAAGTTAATTTTTTTCTGCTAATACCTTTAGGAAAAGAGCCCACAACCAAGAAACAGCAGTCAAGACTTTCCACAATTAAGAAAAAGCTCCACTGATTCCAATTTCAGCACACACTACTGTAGCTGGCAGTCCAGAAGAACCTCTTGAAAGTAATTAAGAAAAATGTTCTTTTTTCCCCTCTATTATATGATTTATCAGAGCCAGTGCCTGACAGTTCATCGGAAGAAACAAAATAATCTTGAAAGACAATTAAACTAAAATAGCCCGTTTTATTTTCCCTTCCCTCTGAAGGGACAAGAACTGCTTGTGTTGGACAACAAACCACACATGGCACCTGATTTACAGTCTGACTTTGATTCAAAAATCCTGGAGATGATTTTCTTTGAGAGCTCTGCAGTACTGAAGACATTCCCTGTGCCACCACCGAGCGTATCCCTCTAATTACAATTCCAGGATGAAGACAACGCCTCCACCTCGTGGCCAGCGACCAGAACACGGGCACTCCTCACACAGCTGCTGTCATCCAAACCAAACTGTGAACCCTGAACCAGCTCCTCCTGCCCGGCAGCAGCTTCTGGCCTTGCTTGCTACAGTCTATCCAAGAGCAGCAAGTAAGAAAATACTGTTTACCAGGCTAGGCTGGACCCTACTGTGGACTCAGAAGCTCCTGTGTAAGTGAAACAGGCATCACCGTCACTCAGGTAATTTATATACAGCTGCATATCACAGAAAAATCTAACAAACATCTTTAGAAACATGACACAACTGAAGTACTATAAGATTAACATCAGTAATCAATTTTTAAAAAAAGTCAGTAATTAAATCTCAAACTTACCCAAAACCCCAGCCATCAATGGCACTGGCAAACACCACATTTCCATGTTCTGGTGAAAAATAGAGATGTGAATCATCAGTGTCTTCCAATCCAGTACTCCAGTCATAAACTTGATCTCCTGGTGATGTGTCTGAAACGCTTTCACTTTCTGTTTCTTTCTCAGCTCTTTCTTCTAACACTTTGGAGGTAAAAAGTGTTCCAGTGACTGCATTGATCTAGGGAAGAATATGTAAAAACACCCTCAGATTCATTCATTCTTTCACAACCCTTGCAGTTAAAATTTCCCACCCTCGAAAATACGAAAGAGAAGTTTTGTTAACAAGGTAGCATGCCTGTGATTCACTGGCAATTAAAACACACCTAATGCTACACATTTGAAAATGACAGGAGTTTATGAGACTGACATTTTGACATAAACACCATGCAGCTTCCAAGTCAAAGTCAGCCACACCAGGACTGAATCAGATAGAGTAGCACATGAAACACACTTCATTTCTCACAACAAGGCATGGTGAAATAGAAACTTGTTTCTGCCAACACAGCAAACAACAGAAGGCAAAGGGAAACCATGCAGATAAATGCTCCCAGGTGAACTCGGGGGGAAAAGTTTGAGAGCAACTTAAAGCATGATTAAAAGATGAAACAACTTTATTCCTATATAAACCAGTCAGTATCAGGAACAGTCTAGCATTTGCCTACCTCCAGTGACTTTTAGCAATTTAACAGAAGAAGAAAACATGCAGCACATTACTTCTAAAAACAAAGACTTTTCCTGATGACCTGACAAGAGGCATTTACTCCTTCTTTCTGCATCACGGGCATTCTGAATGAACCTCAGAAACCATCAGGAATAAGATGCACCCCAATATCAAAAATCAGACTGGATGTTACATGGTGCCAACAAAACCTGCTGTGTGAAATGACACCTCAACACGAATACCTGTTCTAAGATATTCTTAAGGTGCAAATAAGCTTCCTGAGGGGTGAGCTTCAGCTCCACAATCAAGCGGTCGATTTTGTTGATCACCAGGACCGGACGGATGTTTTCCAGCCACGCCTGCCGCAGGACGGCCTGAGTCTGAGAAAGAAAGAGTTTAAAAAACAAAACCATTACACAAAGCCTGACAGCACCAAAAAGGCAGAACAGCCAAAAAAAAAATATCTAATCTAATTCTAAAATTTAATAAACGTATAGTAAAGGACAGGTTGACACTCAAAGCAGAAATTTGACTCCCATGGTGTACAGTGTTAGTTATTGAAGAATTCTGCATAATGGTGGGATTTCATGGCAAAAACACCCATAATAACAAAACCCAAACTATTTAGAAAAACAAGCCATGAAAAAAGCAAACTCATTATTTTGTGTATTCTTTTCCAAACCCTGAAAGCCCACATAAATATATGAAATTATTTCCCTTAAGTCTTTTCTCTATCAAAATATTCCATTGCCTGAAAAATGCCATACCCACTGTTTCAACCCTGCATCTCTACCCCCATTCACCAGCACTGTTCAGTTTTCCAGCATAACTATGATTTTTACTGCTCACTTTCATACCTCAACTGCATTATCATTCATTAAAAGTTTTGTAAAACTTCTTAGACAGCTTGTCTTTTATTTCTATATAATCCACTTCAGACTTTGCCTACTCCCCTCTTTCTCTACTTAATACACTTTATTTCACCTGTGGACAGACTCCTTCAACAGCATCCACCACTATGATGCAACCATCACAGAGTCGGACAGCAGTAGATACTTCTGAAGAAAAATCCACGTGCCCTGGGGAGTCTATTAAATTAATCAGATACTCCTGATCACCTAGGACCAAACAATAAATTAAGATTTCAGAACAGTTTTTAAAGATATTTCTTCCAGCCACCCAGTTATACTGCTTCAGCTATTATTTTTTAATGTCCTGAGACTAACTACACTATAAAAAGCCTTACAGCACAGTGTAACAGGTACCTCAACAAACTAGTAAGACTGTACTAAAACTTGGGTTTTTTCAAAGAAGGTCTTGCTTTTAAGTGACATTAATTCAAGACTTGAGATCAAAATATACATATTTATATCTAAAATAAAAGATGAGGCAGCTACTCTCATGACCTCCACTCAGAGATACAATTGAAGATGTTTTTCCTGACCCTGAGATGGAACTTAATTATCTTGCCTGACTTGCTTGCCTAAGCCTCTGCAGAATTACAGCCTAACACTGAGATACACAAAAGTAAAAGTTGCACACAAAGATCAGGACAGTAACAACGAAGAGATGGGGAAAATTAACAGAAATATATATTAAAATTTATACATGCCAGCATCAGCAACTTACCTTTCACAAAGTGCAGTGAAATTGCACTAGATTTCATTGTTATTCCTCGGATCTGTTCATCTTCCCTGCTGTCGAGGTATCTCAGCTGAGTACAGAAACAAGAGAAAAAGTACTAAGTCTGCAGAAACATCTTCACAATTTACTTATCAACTGTCAGAGTACAATGGTGAGAAAATGAGGTTTAGCAAGAATGCAGATGGAATTTCCTTAATGATCAAGAACTTACAATCCCAGCATGCACACACCAGAATTCTTTTAAAAGTGACAGTGTAACTCTACCTTTCCTGCCAAGCGGCTGGAGATTATTCCATTGCTGGATATAAGGCAATCAGCTAGGGTAGTTTTGCCTGAAAAGAAAAACAAATTACTTATTCGTTAGATTAAATGAATACAAACTATGGCAAAAGATTCAACATATAATATTCTAAGATACCAACATTAAAAAACATTATAAAACGTCATGAAAAGTACAAATTAACCTTCAAAAAACAAATCCAATTACCCCTGTTACATGCACACAAATTTATTTTTGAAGAGTGGATGCAAATTTACCTGTCATGACCAGAAAAGCAGTTGAAAAAACAAATGGTAGATCAGAACCTCTTTATAACACGCAATTAAACAAAATATTTGTGTTCTAAAAAAAGTTCCTACTATTTCCACCTATATAACAAAGTTGTTTGATTAAGAAAACATAGAAAAATATTATTCCGCATCTCAAACTTACATTAAATTCACGCCAACATTCACCATCGTAGAAAACATTCAATTTCAAGTACTTCAAATTATTACAGTGTGATGCTCTTTTACGTAAGACAAACTAAATCAGGCCAAGAAAAAGGTGCATAAAGCAGATTTATTTTCTAAATCACGTTCAAGACAGTTTAAAGCTAAATCCACAAAAACCTACTGCTTTAGAACAGTGAATAAAGTATCACACCACCATTCAAACACTCACAAGTCTCCTCACGGGGAGGAGACACCGGCACCTGCCTTACCGTGATCCACGTGGGCCAATATACAGATATTCCTGATGCCCGACGCCTTCTTCTGGAGGCCAACCATCTTTCCCACGCTCGTGAGCACCATTGCTGCCTAATTCTGTGAACGGAGCAAAGTGTTTTACCGGGGAGTCAACTTGAGAAAAGGCTTC
The DNA here is from genome assembly GCA_024734555.1 of Trochalopteron elliotii. NCBI lineage: Eukaryota > Metazoa > Chordata > Aves > Passeriformes > Leiothrichidae > Trochalopteron > Trochalopteron elliotii. The sequence goes on from JANPWX010000378.1 coordinate 569,529, forward strand.
GCTTTCTAATGA
>JANPWX010000378.1:569940-749527 GCA_024734555.1 Trochalopteron elliotii
CGGCACACTCGCCCGCCACACCGAGCTGGTGCCAGTACAGGTCTGCGGCAGGGTAGGAAGGCTCTGCAGAGGGGTGTGGACAGGCTGGATCCATGGAATGATGCCAGTGGTATAGGGTTCAACAAGGCCGAGGGCCGGGTGCTGCCCTTGGGTCACAACGACCCCACACAGCGTTACAGGCCGGGGCAGAGGGGCTGGAAAGTGCCCGTCGGGAAAGGCCCCGGGGCGCTGGTCAGAGCAGCTGGACATGAGCCAGAGTGTGCCAAGAATGCCGATGGCACCGGGGCTGTGTCAGGGCCAGCAGGGCCCGGGCAGGGATTGCCCCCTGTACGGGCACTGGTGAGGCCACAGCTCGAGTGCTGTGTCCAGTTCCTGGGCTTCTCAGTTCAGGACGGTCATTGAGGTGCCGGAGTGTGTCCAGAGAAGGTAAAACAGAGCTGGGGAAGGGTCTGGAGCACAAGTGTTATAAGTTGTGGCTGAGGGAGTTGGGGGTGCTCAGCCTGGGGAAAAGGAGGCTGGAGGTGACCATTGCACTCTGCAGGAGATCAGAGCCAGGTGGGGCTCAGCCTCTTCTCCCAGACAGCCAGTGGCAGGACGAGAGGACACAGTCTCAAGCTGCACCAGAAGAGCTTTAGGTTGGACATCAGGAAGAACTTCTTCGCAGAAAGGGTGATTGGGCACTGGAACGGGCTGCCCAGGATGACGGTGCAGTCACTGTCCCTTGGGGTGTTTAAGGACAGACTGGATGTGGCTCTCAGTGCCATGGTCTGGTTGTCACGGTGGCACTTAGTCACAGGTTGGACTTGATAACCTCAGAGGCCTTTTCCAACCTCATTGATAACATAAGCAGCACCCCGGGCCACTGGAGAGTAGGGCCCAAGTATGAGCATGTTCTCAGTAAATGTAAAGTAGTGTATTTACATTTAAATCAGGTAAGGGTAAAAGAAGATCTTAAACAGACTAAAATAGAACAGAATGGAGACAAGTCTTTAAAAGCCACTCAGACTAAATCAAAATCAGGCTTTTCCAGAAACCAGAGCCAGCTCCCATTGAAGGACTGCAGCAGAGGAACCTTCGGAAGAGTTCTGGCAACCTTGTCAGAGACCTGTGCAAGCACTACAGCCTTTAAAAGAGGTTTAATATATCTGCTCTGCTGCCATCACATCCAGTACCAGTCACCACTTTGCTTTACATTCCATGAGCCCATAGACAGACAAACAGTTCATCATTATCCTATAGCCTCTTTGACCCAGGGAGGCTGGCACAAGAGGGTACAATAGGCAATTTTTTAATGGAAAATTACTATTACTATGGCAATATTATCAATGCCATAGGTGGGAAAAAAACCAGCACAAATCAGGTGCCCCAAAATAATAAGGGACTTGGACCTTTCAAAATTCAGGTATATATTTACATGTTGGAGTCACAACTGTTAATATTTTCAATTTCTTCCCTGTCTACTTTTAAAAAAATCACAAAAATGATCACCCTAGGATTCAAAGATTCAGTTCATACTTAAAAAAAAAAGATCAAAATCTAGCAACTACATACAAGAATAGTCATCATAAGATCACAGAGGTGTGCACAAGGTTTTTTGGTAGAGCAAACCCTATGGTTGCAAAGTGCACCATGAGCCACAAGTTTCATATCAAGGTCTGCAGAGCAGGCACCCTCTGTGTTTCTGTGTGGGAAGTCTGTACATCTGTTCATCAGCCACTGTTTTTTTCATCTGTAGACAGAGGTGTGAGGCAGACACTGAGTAAAGCTCCTCATGTTCTTTTTGGCCAAGCCTGTGGTGAATTTTGCCCCATAAATTTGTTTCTTATGTCTTAGATTAATAAAGACTTGGAACACATTGTTTTCACGATGAGATAACAAACCTGGCTAGGGCTCAAGTAGAAAGATGGTGAGATAACACAATGAGACAGCACAAAATGAGGTTCAACTCAACCAAAAAATTCTCAATCCAAAAACTGAGTTCAATAATATGAATAATTGAATTAAATATGCATAAAGCTTGTGGTTTAAAATAAACCTCACTGAAGTTTTTACAGTCAATAAAAGCTTCAGGCATTATTGGTTTAGGCAGCACATTGTGTTTGCTCCAGTGTACAGTGTCTCTGTTTTGAGGGGAAGGCTGCTTGGTCACTTGGCAGTGTTACCTGGATGTTGGAATGTATACACAGATTAGCAGAGACTTCAAAGCAACTATAAATATCTAATGTTTTGTAGACATTATCATTTAGCTATTTGCAGGAAATTTTATGGAGGTATAATTACTGCTTAATTCTAAATAATAAAATAGAAGGAAACAATCTCCCCTATCAACAGAATTTTAAAAAACACTGAAAAAACTTACAGGGGAGCAAAGCCAGAAAGAGAGAACTTCATTCTGCTTTCTCAGATACAGGATGTTAAATCTGGCTTCCAGAGAAGAATAAAGCCTATGTGGTAAATGAACTTGCTGCACTCAAGAATTTGTCTGCTATAAAAGATACTCATAGCCTGTAAAAGCATAAAAGTTGTTTTGAGACACAAAAATAAACTGCTTTATCTCCTTCTCAGTCTGTCAGCTTTCCCCCATTTCTTGCCCTTCATTATCATAAAAATCTTTATTCCTGAATAAACGTAAGTTAAAAAGAAGATTTCTCTGAAATATGGGTTACTTAAGCTGTCATACTGACCACTTATAAATACAAACCCAGTAAAAACTAACAGATCCCCTGTCAAGAACAGGAAAGTAGATGACTCTCAAAAACGGTGTCCATCCATCATTTCTGTCTTCCAGACCATAGTGTGTGCATTGGCAAAAAATAAAAAGAAATTAGAAATAAAGCTTTGAGCTCTGTTTGTGGAGGAGTAGTAAGTTTTATATTATGACAAATATTAAGCTTTTCTCATTACTAGTCTAGTTCTCTGGGAGGAAGATGCTTTGTGGTAGAATTTCAAGGGTCTTGATAGCATTGTATAAAAAAGAAAAAGTAGGTATGCCAGGCCTTAAATAAGTTAAAATCACCAGCATTCTACTAAAATAACCAGAACAAGAACATTTGGCACAAGAGAGCTGAGGTACTGTCACTTTTATTTAGCTGAGATTCTATTTAAACCTTATGCGAGACACAAGATAGTCTCCCACAAAGAAGGGAAAGAATCATAATCCATCAAAGCAAGTGCCAGTCAGGCATGGGAAAAGGGATATTCTCACCAAATTAATTTGAATTATCAGTAACTCTGGGGTGGAAATTAAGATAAATACAAGGAAAAAGTTAAAAATAAGAAGTTAAAAAGTGTCTCAAGGAGGGCAGGCCAAACTCTAAGCAACTTATTTCATTTATCAGAGCTGTAATCTGTCTTCTCTGATGATTCCTAGCACTGTGATGCCTTATATAATTAGTTTTATAAAATTATTATCTAAATGAAAACTTTGGTTTAGCAATTGGGCAACATTCAAAATTTGACAACATCCTAAAGCAGATTTATCAGTCAACCAAAAACCCCTAATCTCTTCTCCAGGTCAGATTCATGAAGTAATTTTCCATTACCCTTCAGGCCAACTGAAAGCACTTTCACAGCACCGAGTAGGAAGTAGGAACTTCCTCAACAATCTCATCTGATTCCAAGTAATTTTATGCACAGTTAGAGTGTGTTCATAACTGTTTTCTACACTAGAAATTAGTGATTTGAAGAACATTTTTGGATCAACAATGAATTCTGATAAAATTGCAACCATCTCTTTCCTTGAAGAGGTAAGAGGAGATTGCTTTCATCCCTGTTTTGTATTTACCAAGAACTACAGCCTCACTCAGTAGCAGTAGTTATTTTTCTAGCATCTAGTTCAGTTTGTAGCATGCCCATTCAGCAATACATGGGATATACTCACAACATTGCTTAAAAATATTCAGAATTAAGTCCTTAAAGAATGGTGACCCCAGAACACAGAAGGTATTTTTTTGGTGGTTGGTCTTCTGGACCAGCTTATGGCAAACTGAAGATTGTCCAAGTGAAGCTTTTGCAGATCAATAATATTTGTTTCCAACTCCTTTGAATTGTATGCCAAAAAATATGTGAAGAACATTCTAATTTGATAACCCCTATTTCAACGAGCTTTCAAACCATCCATTCAATGTCTTTTGTTTCTCCATTGCTGTTACTTTTAGATGCTCCATGACACAGCATGTGCTGTTTGTACCTGCTGAAAAACACATTACTAAGGTGAAAGTGAACTTCATGACAAATGCAATGACAGGCAAACACTGTAGTGAGAAATGGCACACTTACCTCGTTTTGTTTTCCTACCTTTCCTGTTCTTTTCTTTCCCTACTATGTTTTGAAAAGGTTTCTCAATTGACTTGATTGAAAAGGAGTAAAAACCTGAGGCTTTGAAAGGATCTGGATTCTTAGACAGGGCTACTTTATTTCTCATTTTTTGAACTACTGAGCTGGCAAAATCAGGCAGCACGAACTAATACCAGGATCTCCAGCCTCCAAGAACTTCATTCAGTGTTTTTTTTCATTTTCCCAGCAGGAGTCCTTCATGTCTGTTTCTGTATTCTATTTTACCTTGCTTTAATTTATTATTTTCCTTTATGGTATTCAGTCCTAGCTAAAATTCTCTGCAGACCTTTGAAATGTTCTTTGGGTATCTAGCTTCCTGAAACTTGAATTTATTTGTACTTACTAAGAGCTGTACACTTTTACCTTTCTTGGGGTTGAGATATTTTTGCTTCTCATCACAGAATTTCACAATTCTTGTTTATTTGAAAAATTATTTATTGTTTTTTCCCTTTGCACTGCAAGTTGTCAGCTGTAAGTAGGAGGAAAACCTGTCATTATATATTTTCTTGAGATCAGCCAGAGATGTGCATTGTGCAAATTAGAATTAATATAACAAGATTTTCAAGCAATAACACCATTTAAATTTTAATTTCATGGATCATTAATTGGAAACAACAAGGTATAAATAATAAATTGTTATATACCTTCCAACACCTTTTTGCACAATGGTGTCATTGATAGAGGCATCAATGAGGAGCAGGAGGAATTGAAATCAAACCTATTAAGAAAAAGATATGTCATTACTTTCAAATAAACATTCAAAACATGTTTATTACTTTCAAATAAACATGTGTTTTGGATAGAGAATTTAGTCAGTCTAAATTGGAGAAAAAAAACTGTTGAAAAGTCATAAATGGCCTGCAGGGCACTAGAAGTGCTCTAGAGATTTCACACCACTAAAATTTTAATCAAAAACTGTTAATCAGTAGTGGTGAAAATAGGTGAGATGTACAGAAATAAAAAGACAAGTGATGAGGTAATAGCAGTAATAAAGAGATGATATGAGACAAGAAATGAAGCCTAGTTACTTCTCCAAATAAAACAAGTAGCACCACTAAGAAGAACCACTGAGACAAGAAGAAAATGCATCTTGGTGGTAGCATCATTTGGAGGACTGAGATCAACTCTGTCCATCCTTTGTATTCTGCACCAAGGACTAACTCCCAGCTGATACTGCTTTTATTACTGTATTAGTGTCATGTGCTCTGGGACCTCTGCCATCAGCACAATATTTTGTGGTTTTATCACTCAGAAAAGACTTTCAACAAAAGCTACTGACATTGTTCAATCTTCCCCATTTGTTATTCACTCCCAGTAGACAGAGTATTGGTTTTCCTCTTAAATGAAATGCTTCAAAATTCTCTGCTCTGATGTGTTTGACCCAGACGCCATCGCTGCTGCCACAGACCCACAAAGTTTTATGATTTTGGAGTGCAGCCGAGCCACAAAACTGAGTATTTGGAGAACTACCCTGGCTATGGCAACGTCTGCCCTCCCGAGAGCTGCAAGCCAAAACCAGAGTCCCACGAGGATCAGGGGAGAATGGACGGCACCACAACATTCAAGTAAATATTTTCAAACAGTGTTTTGTAATTAGTTTGTGAAGTTTTTCATTCTTTGGGTTTTTTTTTTTAAGTGGGGGTTAAACATAATATTGCAGCCTTCTCAAAATGCAGTCGTTGCATCCTTTGCACTTTTTGCATATTTAAAGTATAAATGTTGAGTATAGAAATACAGTTACCATAAAAAGCTGGTAAAAAATAGCAAACATGCATACAAGAAGATTTGCATTCTTTACAGCAGCCTTTAACCTGTAAAGAGCATCAAAAATTTTTGTCTTGTTTTCAGGCTGTTAGGAAGTTCAGGTTTTATGGAAAATCTGGTAAGCTGGGGGGCTTTCTGTAATACATATGTAGAATCCAAGATAGTGGGAAAACGAAATCTTAAGAAAAAAGAACTGGAATTCTTTTACTGATTTTTTAAATTCAGATTATTAGTTTTAAGAAAACTAACAAACTGTAAAGGGGTTCAGAATATCTGTCCTGTCTGTGCACAGACTGATTTTAAGCTTACATAATTAAAGAGCATCTTTCAGAGAATTAAAAAAAAAAATCACGCATTCATTGTTAGTGATGTTACAGCGACATCAACTTTTAATTTTTCCATTATTGTTGTTTTCTTTTAAGCTATGAGGCCATTTGGTGAAATTTGTTTATCAAAAAAAAAAGGGACATAAATAGGCCAAATGCTATTCTGCCAGACTGGTCATGTGCTTGTATGGACTATCTAAACACCCACATATGTAATATACATCCTTTTAATGTAATGTGCCCATACAAAAACAGTGAAATGCTGTTTCTGATTATATTCCATTCTCCTCATGCAGTCAGTATGCTACCACTTGTAGTAATCTGAGCTGTGCTCTGCTTCTGCTTTCTGATCACTTCTTTGCAAAATTATAGCAACTTTTTAAGTCTCCTTTCAGATGCTTTAAGTAATATTGTTAAACTGCGGATGGGACTCGGAGTGTTAAAAAACTTACTTCACCATCTACCTTTGAGTAAAGCCTCTATAATGCATCACAGACCCTAGATTTATGCATTGTGGTTTTCTCTCCCTTGTGCTATCCCTCCAACATACGGTGTCTGATAGATTTTTCAGAGTAAACGTTTTGTTATTTTTCCGGAGAGCGAAAAGATTACAAAAGTTACTTCAGAAGGAAGAGAAAATTTTTTGACCGGTGTTTTCTCTTCCCCAATTCAGATCTGATTATTTACCATATGAAATTCTTACGAGACCTTTTCGGCCACAAGCAGAATATAGACCAAAGTCGGGGAAGATTGACCTGGGAACCATATACCAGAGAGATTACAGCCCTCATAAAGTAGGGCCAGTGATACTGGTGAGGCCTCGAGAGAGGAAACACACTTCAGATGCAAAAGTGGACACCATCCCAACCTATCGAGGTAACAATATGTGCCCCCCTACAGAAAGAGAAATAACCAAGATGAAGGTAGCATTTGGAATTACCTCTGTTAGGAACTGGATTTCTTGGTTTGGGACAGGGAGTAAAACATATTAGAAAGCAGGTGATGGTGCCCTAAAGCAATCAGCACTCCAGTTGTTGAGGGGAGACCTATTGCTTCTAAACTAAAAGCTCTCTCTGAGGTTTGCTTGGCTACAAGGAAATTCCAACATGCACTTGATCTGGGTATCTCAGGCAAAACTGGATGGAAATTAAGGTGCAGTGTATTTTTCAGGCAGTTTTAGTTCATGAGACTTATTTTTCTACAGAGTAGGTCAAAAGTGGAGTTTAGGCTTCTGCTTGTGTATGGTATAGCTTACATATATATCATCCTAGCAATGATCTGTCTTGACGAAAATTATTCTATTACAATCATTCTATTAGCACACAGATGCTAAATCTTTTAAGTAAAATGAAAGATAATTGTATTTAAAACGTGTATAAGGATATTTTCTGTATAGTTTCTGTTGACCAAATAGTCAAAACAGGGCATCAGGTACAATTTTGGGAGTCTGCTTTTATCATACACTATAATAGAAGACAGTTTCATTAGATCACAAACATGCAGATAAAATTATCATTTTCACTGACATCCATTTTCTTTGTTTTGCAAGATTTAATACCAGAAGACTTTGTCTTCATTTTAAAGGAATGGTCTTAAGTTAATAACATCTGCACGGTGTAATTTTGGTTTTGCCTTACAGATGACTATAGGTTATGGAAAGGTGAGAGGACAGAATCCTGTAAGGTGGAGCGTGCATACAAGCCACCTTCGGAGAAGTTTGGAAATCCTTCTACGTTTCAAGATGACTACTTCCCCAGGCAGCCCAATCCCCCCCAAAGCTGCAAACCTTGTGACACCAGGCTGGCAGAGGGGCCTTTTGATGCCAGCACCATCCATCGCACCGCCTACGTCATCCATGACATGCAGCCCCCCTTTGTAAGGCCAAGAGAGGAGTACAAGCCATGCGACCAACCCTTTGAAGATCTCACAACCCACCAGAGGGATTTTAAAGGGATGCCTGGGGAACAAGCAAAAAGCTGCAAGCCTGAAAGTAAAAAACTTGGATCTGATGATCCTTTTAAAGGAACCACTGAATTCCAGGATCGCTACCAGCCATATTTGGTCACTGCACCTGAGTTCCACAAACCACAAGAGTATGTTCCACCCACAGGCAAGATGGACCTCAAATCCTCAAACCGTCTTGATTACATTTCACACAAGGTTGCTCCTAGGGCCCCCATAAAACCAGCTCCTGGAAGAAAAAGCAGTGCTCCTTTTCAAGGGAAGACTACTACAAAAGAACACTATCAACCCTGGGGCATCTGCCGGCAAGGGCTTATTAAGAAGGATGGGGAAATTCAAAAACCCACAGGAAAATTTTCTAGTTTAACGACATTCAGGTCCCATTACCTACCACATCAGCCCAATCCACCTCAAAGTTTCAAACCCCTAGAGGCTGTTGCTACTAGAGTTCCTTTTAAAGATGAAACTTTGTATCGCACTGAATATATTCCAAAGAAGCCCGAGGTCTGCCCAGGACAGGATCCAGATGCCATGGGTTATATCTATGTGAACACAGATTCTCAGGGTCACAAATTCTACCGCCAGATGTCTCCAAAACGTTCTGGGTCAAGCTGCAATCCTATGCCAGAGGAAGTACCTGCTGTGTCATAATACTTACATGCAATATTTCAAGCACCTTGATTAAATAATTGGAAATCAATTGGTTCATTTTCTCTTTAAATAACGCTGAAAACCAATTAAATACTGAAGTTTTTGCTTTTAGAAGTTTGAAGAAAACCAAAGCCAAACCAAAGTTTATTACAAGACTAATAAAGATTTGCCAAATGCTGAAGGAACACTACTCCCTACATGGCATCTGTCCATTCTCTGATTGTGCATTCTAGTTTCTGTGACTCCCCCAGGTTTCATATGCTCCATCTCAAGCATATTTGTAACATATTTATTTATCTGACATTTTCTGCAATCAAGTGATTGTATTTGTGAAATAGCAAGTGTCTTTTGCTGATAAAATATTTTTACACAATAAGCAAATAATGCTATTTACAATAATCTAAGAAATCAGTAATAATTTCAGTAATTTGTAAGATTTTTTTTCTTTATATTTTGCTGCCCAGATCACAAGATAGCATGTCATGACACCTAGCCATTTCTAAAAACCTGATTTTAGCTTTAGTCATCACTACTTCGTTCAGACCTGAAGTGAGCATAAAGGTCCCACTGTAATTGCTGGTAGCAATTAACAGGTGGTAACCTCACTCTTTTTTTTGTACACATAGATGAAACCACTCAACCACCAAAAACATGTCATTAGACTCTGTTTCCTAATTTCCCTGATAGTGCTCTTTCAGCCTTACTTCCAAAGGAAACAAAACTGATGCACCTTGGACACACTGACACACTTAGTGCATGTGTCCTCCCCAGCTGAATCATCTTTAAACCCAGTGTGCAAATTGAATCAAATCTCATGATGAGACTGCACAGATTTACAGAAAATAGAGTAAACTCAGGTAAAAAAAGAAATACCAGCTGAGATGCAGAAACCTGTAGGCAGCATGGCTTCAGTCTGCTCTTCAGAGAATTGCATGTTCCAAATATACAGACACCAATGTTTTTACAGGAATTTTTTATGTTATTGCCTCTGTATGACATATTTAGTATTTTCTCTATGTATCTTTAGCTGATTTTGACAAATCCACATGAATCAATTTTAGTTTTACTACATTCATGATTTGAGCAAGTCCCAATTAATAGTTCTGTAATTAATTGTATTGTCAAGCTCTATCACACTACTCCAGTATGATTTTTTTTCTCAGTATTGCATATCTTGTACCCATTGGTGTAGAACAGTATTTGGGTTCTGCAGAATCATGTGGCTGTACTTCATAAACAAAGTCTCTTATAAAAGGGCCAAGATCAACGATGGGAACATTTTTAAAGTAAGAACTTGATCGTCTGAAAACAAGAAAGCTGAACTGAGCTAATCAGCTGTACACAAAAGCATTGCATGAGAGGGGTCCAGACATTATTAGAGCATCAGTCACCTTTACACAACTTCTGTCTTTGTACTGTGTTTTTGTAGTATCACTTACTCCGTTAATTACATGGCAAATCAGTTTTACTTGTCTGTCTGAAAATTATTCACCTCCCTCAGATTGTGAATGAACAAGGATGATGTAACTCTCTGAGATCCTAAAAGCGGGGCTGGGAAAAGTCCAATTGATTGTCATCTTTCTGTACCACAAAAATAAAAAATACACTCTATGGAGTCATTCTCTGTCATGCCACAACTGAGGAAATAAAGCCAAAACTTTGCACATTCACACCTACCCAGGTCCACGTGCTATACACCTGGTACCTCTGGAGCCATTTACAGAAGCTCCCAATGCCCTCCAGCTCTCCTAGGGAGGGAGAAATGCAGTCTGAATCCATGAAGTTACATGTGCCTGCATGCTCTGCTCAAAATGGCTCTTCTGCTGGGTCTGTGAGGGAGCCCAGATGCTTTTTTAAATTTTCACAGCTGTTTTTTCAGTTCTGAAGTCACTTCCCTCTCTTAAGTTACGGAAAGTCATTTGCTGCCACCTACCAGCACGGTACAAACATTTTGAGAGGAAGGGAAGTGGAGGGCACATTGGGATACATTTAACAGTTCCTCTGCAGATGTGTTTGAAGGCTTTTTTAGGGTGGAGGGGCATATTCCCTTTCTTATTTTGTCCTTAATGTTTTCCCTTAAGTTTAATAGTGAAAGAGAGAAGCCTTTATTACTTCACAATTGAAAAAGCCCCAACACACTGATTGTGCTTCCAGGACAAGCATCAAATGATATTATAAACCTTCAGACACTATTCAATACCTGACGTCAACCTTTTCATAAGCAACAAATTACTGAAATGCAGACCAAATGAAGAGACGGCTGGAAAACTAATATTTTTCCAAAATAACAGCTGTTAAAAAAGCATTTTATGATGTCATGCTAAACCAGGATGTAAAAGCAGAGAAGTTATTCATGGATTCAGCTGCTATTCTGAGAGTGCTTTCTGTGCACTCTGCCATCCAGCAGCAGGCTCCACAGCACTGCTGTACAGAGCCTTTGGTCTTTTTAAAGATTGCACAAATGGAATTCAAAAGGAAAATTAAGCCTCTGCCAATATTGTTATCTAGGATAACTCTGAAACACCACCATTACATTGTCAGATATTTATTTTCTATTTAATAAAAAAGAAATTAAGTCTTTTATTGTTCATACTGTTTCTTGGACTATTCACACGTAGTGGGTATTCTGAAACAATTTCTTTTTCATTCCCATCACTCACTAAATACAGAACATGGAACTGTTCTCTCAGATCTAAACGAAATCTGCTTGGTGATGGCCCAGAAAAGAAGTGTAATTTTATTCTACCTTTTAAAGAATCCTGATTCTAGGTTTCAGTGAACCAGAGCTGACATTTAGATTTTGGCAAATTATCTTCATGCTTTTTCAGTCAGGTTCCCTCTAATTGTTGTCTCTTAATAGCAGTGCAAAGCAGACTCCAGTAAAGTTGACTATGTATCTGATAGACTGTTAAACATAACAATTAATATGAGGTTTTGAAAAAATCCCAGAATTACAGACAAAGTAGGTTGAAAAAATAGCAAAGACTGAAAGCATGGTTACCATGCAAAACACGGTAATAAACAATCTCAGGGTAATCACAGTGTTGAATAATCAAACTATACTTTATTTCAGAGATATCAAAACTACGTTCAAGAAGCTAAAATCTTCAGTTACTGGAGAAGCAATAAAATAATCTACAGAGGAATGTCATGCCAATTGCAATCACAAACATTTACAGCACTGCTTTCGGTATAACATGCATGCTTAACCAAAGTTAATGCAACAAAAAAATGCTGTGTGTTAACATTTGAAAACTTTAAATATAAAAGGAAAACATGAATAAGAAATTTTGATAATAAGAAAAAATATATGTCCAAAAATCTTTATTAAACACTGTACAAAAAAAAAAATATTGCACTTTTAAATCAGACAATAAATATCTACAAAAGTATCTTACAAATGTTTAATTTAAAAAACTGCTTAAACAATCAAGACCCATTGCTGATTAAAAAGGTAATGATCAGGAATATCCTCTCCTTGCAGTCAGCCTTGGACACGATAGTCCACCCTAAACATTTTCTATACAGTAGTGCTACCCTAATTGTCAGTGATGCAAACTCTCTCTGCAGGATGCTGTGTCTGAACTGCCCCCACAGCACTCCCAGCCCTCTGCCCGTCACCAGGTCAGAGATGGAACACAAGAGCCCAGTCAAGGTAAGCATTCAGGCCTCTAATATGAGCAGTAGTTTGGAAACTACAAAAGAAAAAACATCTACAAAAGAAAAACACATGTTCTGCCTCCTGTGGGGTCCTCTCTGCTTAAAGCCCTAGTCAGACAATCTGCAATATGGAAGATAATTTACCCAGGAACACCATGGTAAGAATTTTTCAACTTGCAAATGACTCAGATGGTTAATGGTTCTGATAGAAAAATCATCATGATGGAAAAACACTCAAAATAGATTTCTTGCACTTGTCTATCGTCTATTAATTAATAATTCTTCCTTGGACATTTTTCCCCATTAATGGAGAAAAATAGAATGATTTTTCAAGACAAGAAATCTGACAGCTATTTTGGCCAGTTACTGGCTCCTCATTTGACTTGATGTGCAAGAGAACAGTGCTCACAAATGTTTGTTCACAGCTCTGACAAGGAAGCTTCTGTCTCATTTAATATCAGTACAAAAGTACAGTCATGCCAGAACTTCGATTGTACTTCAGAGACTGGAATTAGAATAGAAACAATAAAAAATGGCACCTCATTTATTCAAAAGAGATCTATTGCTGCTTTGAAAATTGTACAAGGATCTATAGTTTCTTACTGCATGCACAGAAATACAAGCAGGAAAAATTCAATGTACTTCTGTGTATTCATTTGAGAGCCAGTATCTGTAAAGCATATCCTGTGAGATCAACCCTTAAGCTCAAGCTGTTTATGAAAATGAAGCTGCTGCCAAAATTTTACAGCTACAAGCCACAGCTTCTATAAATTTAAAAATGGTGTTAAATATGATGGAAAAAAAAAAACCCACCAAAATCCTGGGAGTCAAGAGTTGCTGCATTACCAAAATTTTTCAAAGTATTTTTGTGACTCTTCCTCATAAGTTAAGGACAATAATCACTGCTGCTTTTAGGTAATTTTTTTCCACTGATAAAATTATAAATGATGGCCTGCAAAATTTACAGATGACATGCCATGAAATTATCTTGCTAATCCAGACATGTTTAAAACATTAGAAGTTCCATTGCAAAGAATGAAAAATGAAAGCTCCCAGAAACAATACTTCATCCAGCCCATCAATCCACAATACTGTGTTTTCATTAGCCCCATGTTGCCATTTAACTGTTACAACTAATGTCTCATTTACAAGAATATACTTCAAGCAGGTTAGTTTAATGAACCTCTCTTCTCATCTCTTCACTGCAGCATCATGAACTTGCCATAGAGGACTTACATTTCTTGACATGATTGACAACATCTTTCTTTGTAGGTGTCTATCAAGCATAACTTTAGTTGCTTTACAAATGTACAGTAGGGAGTTGTATCCTTGCATTCGCCTTCTGAAAAATATATTTAAACATTACAAGGCTTTATAATGAGCAAAAGAGAAACAGCAGAACTTGCCATAGTAATTGTAAACAACTGATGGGTTCCTTGTAGCTTTGTAATTATTTTAGTGTGCATTTCTGGCAGCAGGGGATTCAAAGCTAAACAAGGTCACAAGTGAGAGGTGTGATCTCACTGCATTCATTTCCTCATTGTCTGTTTCAGAACACTACCCCATCTTGGAGGCATTAACAGCTCGCTCAGAGACTTTTGAGTCACAACTGGCACAGTCATGTAGGGAAGTTTGCAAAAAACCTTCCTAAATATCCTGTTTCTAAAAGTGCTTTTGAGGCTTTAATACCAAACTGGCCTACTTAGAGAAAAGAAACCGCAGGATTACCAAGTGCTCCTTGGAGAGGATAGTTTTACCTTTGATGTACAATCAAATGCTTGTAGAATCAATAGTGTACAACTGTGAGTCACTTTCTAATATAACTGCTACAAACTATTACTATGCTCATATTTAAATAAACATCTACATACTGCCACAGGATGTGACATTGCAGTGTTGCCAGGTCACTGGTCTCTTCCTCCCTCGGCAGAACTGCTCAGCCACGGGTTTGTTGCTCTGCCTGTGCACACAGGACACTCGTCTGGACTGGAACCCACTCCCACAGCCCACAGTGCAGGGCCTCCAGGGGCCTGTCCTCCAGTACACATCACACACCTCTGAAGAACAGTTGCTTCTGGCAGGAGGGCTGTGCAAGGAAATGAATGGGAGTTAAATGTTTGCTTTTGTGCTAAACCCTTATTCACACAACAACAGAACTGATCAGCCCCCACACCCCTGCTCATAGCACAGCCAACCAGACCAGGATCCTCAAAATTGTCTCTGTGTTTTGAATATCTCCAGAGATGGAGACACCACAACTTTCTGAGTAACCTGTAACATTGTTTTCTTTCATTTAAGTCCAATTCCCTTTATTTAATTTTGCGCTCACTCATCACACCTTCTCACTCATGAGGAAACACGAGTTTCTTTAAACCAGTTTCTTAACCCTGGAATAGAAAAGGTATTTTATCTTTAAGAAAATTTAACTGACCCAGAAACACTGTATACTGGATGCTGTGTGTTGATCAGGCATAACCTGTCCTGGGTTCCTGAATTCACCCAGTGAATTCTCTAGAATTCTCCACGTCGTTTCCTTTGTTTGACACAAAAGAACTTGCCTACTTGCAGCGACAATCCTATACCTTCAATTTGATAATTTAAGGAATCTAACTTGTAACTTCTTCCCACTGTTTACCTTTTTCTTTCATCACAAGAAGAGTTTGGCACTGAAGACCCGTTCTGAAGCTGACATAGAAACTGACGGTGCTGGGAACTTGCAGGGCGGCCTGCACAGCGACCAGAACACTGAGAATGGAGAGAAAAGGGAGAGGGGAGAGGAAAACAAACAGCCAAGTTAGTAACAACAGAATTATCCTCCTAGGGAGTTACCCAGCTACACAGCCCAGCCATAATTTTTTGCATCTTGCCTTCTTCAGCCCTGTCACACCTCATTTTGGATAAGGCCTACATGTTTTTGGTTCTCTCTGTGCAATTTTGCCAAGACACTGCCTTTCATGCCTGTTCCTAAAACCAAATCCATTGTCTTCTCTCATCATGCCACACCCCTACTGCTACAGAATTCTTTCTGTAGTAGTGCCCATTACAAACCTGCCTTGCTAAAATCTGTATTGGGAAGGCAGCAATAGCAATTCTAATTAATTCCTTTGCACATTGAACAGTAAATACAAATCATATCAAGATGAACACAAGTTTGCCTCCTGAAGGAAGAAACAGAAAATATAGGAAAACAGACTTCTGTGCATTCTGTGAATTGAACAATTTCTTCAATGTGTTGTTGAAGCACATTCATATATCTTTTTTTGGAGACTTCACAAGTACAGCTATGCAACCTGTGTACTAATATGACTGCAATAAAAGCTTGGAAAATGGAATACATCATAATGGCTTGGCTTATAAAATACACTGAAGCTTGTACTCTGCTTCCAGGTCATGTCTTCAACAAAAAAAATGTTGCTCAGAGAGCATAAAATAAAAAAACAAGATTTCTAATTGGTCTTAAAGGTAATTACAGCCACAGAGCTCCTCCCTTGTGCAAGAGGACAGATGTTCAGCCACAAGAGGACAGAAGTTCAGCCAGTGGCACGATGGCACTGTCCCACTTTCACAATAGAAGGAGATTCCAGACAAAGGCTGTTACTCACCTGTGTTTCTGGCTGTGCTGGCCCCAGGGGACAGGAGTGCCTCGTGCAGGGTGTCCTTGCCACGGGCCGGTCCCTGTGTGTGCAGGCCCCTGGCAGCAGGGACAGCACACTGCCATTGGACTTGGCCTGGTGACACCACAGCTGTCGGTGGCGAAATCCACTGCCACAGGGTGCAGAGCACTCAGACCACGGCCCAGCTACCCACCTGCAGGATACACAGACACATCCATGGCAATCACTGCAGCCCTGCGGGTAGCTGCCAGAAATTATTTGCAAAGAAAATGCAAAAGAACCTGTCCTCGCAGATTTTAGATGTGAAAATAGATAGAATCAACTCCTTCTTCACTTGAGCAAGGTCTCCTAGAGGTGGTTAACAGACGACAGCACATTTGCTAACAGGCTACAATGCTTGTTACCAAAATGTTACCAGGTGAGCCCCACAGACCCCGCTGGAGGTGGCATTCCAGGAGGAAGGAAAGTGTACTTTTCTATTACTTATAAAATGGATGGTAACAATTTAGTTGGTACTAAAGTGACAGCTGCCATAACTCATCCAAATTTATTACATCAAGATCTCACCAGACAACAGCTCAAGCAGAACACGTTATTTATTGATTAGAAGTTGCAAATATTTAATCTGTCTTGGCAGCTAGGAACAATACTGAGGAGGCAGCAGGTGGTAATACAATCAAGTTGACTTGCTCTTTGAATAAATCTAGGCTAGAAATATAAACTGAACTTTGTGTACCACAAGAGTGATAACAGGAAAAAAAATTCTATTTTCTTCAGCACTTATTTCATTTTCTTACATGCAAACAGCTTATATCCATTCAAGGAAGATTAATCTTTTACAGTCTGCACCCATGTCTTTTTCTCCCTTTTAAAGCTGAAGTACTTTTGCAAACATTTGGTGCAGTTCATGCACAGAAATGTTTGAAAGTTAAGTAGATACTCAAGCCCTTATATTTGCTTAACTATACCACGCCACAGTGACAGAGAGAAGTGACTAAACACATGCAAAACACTTTGAATAATTAAGGTCCTGTGCCACTGACTATACATCTAAAGTGTTTTTAATTCTATGGATGCTTTCTAAAGAGCTGCCTTGAGATGAGAAGATTGTGCAGAAACCAGCCAAGTGGGAAAATGGGAAGAGAAGTCTGGAGATTTTGCACTTCCCTCCCAGGTCAGTAATCACAGGGAAGGACAGAGGTTAGAGGCACCAAAAAACAGACACAGGGCTATTTTCCAGGCATCTGGGATGCTCTTCCTGCATAGAAAGCATGGAATATGTTATTTTAAAAAACCCAGTTTATATGTTAGCATACACATGTGGTTCCAGGCTGAGTTAATTATGTTAGTATACACACAATTGCTTTCCATTGGTGATTACATAAAGCCAAATTAAAAGCAGAACAAATCTAAGCAGATAAAAAGACAATTCAGTTCCCATTCTTTTTAGCCAAATGAAATAACCGATTTGTTTATGTTGTGAACACTCCAGGGCCAGTGATAATCAGATTATTTAGTCATGCCCTGCAATCCACTGAAAGGCATGACCTTGCTCAGGGGAGCCCCAGGACCTCTTGCACCCTCCTGTCATCTGCTCCAAATGCTGGAGCTTAAGAGGGAAACCTGCAACTGAAGCTGTGTTTCAAACCATTAGTTTGATTTCTGTATTTTTCTACTGGCAAAATGTTGGCTTTCTCTGGGCTGACTGGAGTTCAGTATCACAATTTAAAATAATCTGGTTTTTGGCTGCTAATGATAAAATATAAACAACTTCTCCTGATACATATCTGTTGCTAGTTTTTCTGCATTTAGAACAGAATTGAGAACATACTGGCAAGATGCACTCACAATGTCAGCTAAGGTCTTAACACTTCCCTGCCAACATTTTCCAGTGAGGGACAACTCCAAAGTCTGTGTATCCCTCACAAATTTTTGCTGATAGTGATGGCCAGTTCTTTAAAGCAATAAAAACACTTATTTTTGAGGATCCTATGGGGTTTCCTGTGGAAAATCTGGAGAAATACCCTGTTGAGCTGGAATGCTCGGTGCAACTTAAATAGTCTAGGTGTATGGTTTTGGCCTTTGGAATCAGATGTTGTGACACACTTGTCTGTGATATAAATATTTTCAGCCCCATGATCCCCACTTGAACCAGTGAGAAAACTGGCAGGGAAGAACATTTGAGGAGTTCTGTGGTGAGGGGCATTAGAGAGAAGTGAGGTATTCCACTGAAAACATCTTACTGGCACAAAGGAGAGCAGATGACCACAGAGCTACACTGGCCACTCTAAACACAGCAGGTTTTCCCTCTGGGGTAGCACAGATTCCACAAAACTGCACATCCCAGTGTCTCAGAGAGATCTCCAGCTTAGCTTTTGAGGTGTGGTGTGGTAGCAGCCAGACTTGCTGAAGCAGCATGGAGACACACTCAGGTCTCCTTCATTCAGCTGAATCAAGTGTTTCCCTCCTTGCTTGTGATGCATTTCCACACCTGTCATGCTTTAAGGTTCATGCTGAAATAAACCTCACATTTCACACCCAGAGCATAAACACAGAAACAATTTCAGGAGGTGGTTGGTGCATTTTAATACACAAAGAGCGCATGGAAATAGAGCAGAAGGGAGTTTACCTGGGAGGGCAGTCCTCTCTGTTGCAGGGCTGGTAAACAATCACTGGCTTTTGCAGCTCTCTGCATTGTGACTCATTTACTTTCTGTTTCTCGGTGTTCGTGCACTGCAGGCTCCTGGAGCGGGTTCCTGAATGCCCACAGGTGGCAGAGCAAGGACTCCACTCAGCATATTCCCAGGTATAATCTAAGGAATACAATTGGAAGCAGTGTGAGAGAGGCACTGTACATTGGAACTCTGTCACATTTTGATTGATTTGGCAGCATGCTCTGTAGGCTGGACAGACACCACATCCTCTGTAGAAAAGCAAATATTTCAGCACTGTGAAAAGGGACCATGAGCCAAAGTAGAATTTAGTTCTGCTCAGCTTCCCCTCAATTTCAGCCCTTACCTATGAGCATGAAGGCCTCTAGAAAGCAAATGAGATCAGCACATGAAGGGCAGAACCTGGCTCACAGTAGGAACTGATGAGCTTCCTTTAAAACTTTCATAACATTTTTATACAATGAGCATTAAACAGAGGAAATTGTAAATCAGGCTCTCTAGGTTTCCTGCTGTTCTACAGCAAGTTAGTCCTGAAGAAAACTCATCTTACTCCAGACACCTCACATAATTTCAGGATTTAAGAAAATCCTGTCCTAAACTACAGAGAAGTATTTAATGTAAAAATAATTTGCCACTGAGGCATCTGGCAAGATGAAAAAAGGAATTTGTTTTAAAGAGCGTTTTATATTAAAAACCGATCACCTCTAACAATTACTACCTTTATATTTAGTCAAAATTCCACACTTACCCCTTCCTCTACAATTTTTTTTGACACTTGGTAAAAGATGAAGTACTATGCAATGTTGACAGATTTTTATGTGATCACAGAAGGAGTCAGGTTTTTCTATAATAACCAAGAATAATTGATAGCTACCAGCTGTGTCCACAGACCCGCTCTTGCAGCACATAATGAATTCTTTAACTTATTGTTTTTCAATGTTTCCTTATTACTTCTGGATTTCTTAAAATAATACAAAAGAACCTTTTTCAAAGTAGAAATAGTTAAATTTACTGACTGCAGCTATGATGGAGAGACTGTATTGTTTGTTTAACTAGGATGACACTACTCAGAAGTGCCCTTAAAATGCCTACTGTGCAAAAACCACCAGGGGAGGTTTTACAGCCCCACGAATGCATGGGTATGGTAGTGATGAAACATTTACTTAAGTGGCAATCACAGTTAAAGCTCAGAACTAGTAAATGGAATCACCCCAAAATACTGCCCAACCTGACTGGAGAGGGGATTGAGCAACCAAAAGGCAGTCCAGCTGAAGACTGCAGGTGGACAGTTCAATAACTGGCAGAAATTCTAACTGTAATGAGATCTAGATTAGGACCTAGGGCTGGATCTAGTTTTTGAAAAATTTTATTAGGGTATTTTCTGATTTACATTTGATTTTTAAAAGTAAATGCTTTGATCACAGATGTGTCTCAGTAAGATTCCTTTGCAAATGTAACTTCCTTCATAACCTCAGGCACTCCAGAACGCTCTTCACCCATCAACAGTCACTGAGAACATCCTCATACAGAGCACAGGGGATCTGCCTGAGTGCCTTGCAGATCAGTCATAAATCAAAGTGATAGGTGGAGAGTTAAAACATACAGGAAAGCTTACAGTGTCAACAGATGCGTGCTTTTAAATCTGAGTTCCTAATTACAATTGGGTTTTCAAAAAGAGAACATAATTATTTTCTAAACACTTAAAATGTTTAAAACTTAACAAAATGCTTGCAGATACAGCTGATTGTCCTGCTGATGCATATGCAAGGTTCTTTTAAAATTCATCAGTTTTGAAATTCAGTTGCATATTTTATAACCTACTGGTACAAATGTGGGTTTGTGCAAGTACATTGTGCTGGGAAACCTTACAAGACAGTCTTGAGACTTTCACATGGAAATCTGTGAGTGTGCAGTGTGCTCTAGTACAGTGATGTGACTAAGGGTGTCTGCAGTAAGATCACTACCACAGTAATTGTGATGATGCTGGAATATGACAATTACATTAAAATTATTTTTATCTTAGTGAAGGCATTTCCAAAGAGGACCTCAAAGTCAGTTTTGTTTCACTTTGGTGGGCTACCATGGAGAAGTTTGTTGAAGGGGAAGTTGATAAAACATGTCTGATTTAAAACTATTTAAGCAGAAAGACACATTCTCTCAGCTTCACAGATACACAGGCAGGTAATAAGAACCCCCCCATGATATTTGGATACACACTAATTACTATATCCATCTCTGAGTATGGGCATTGTCTATTCACTTAAATAGGACCATTCCCATATGTGAAGCTAAGCATGTATTTCTGAACTACTTTCAACACAGAAAAGAAGGTTAGTTATTAGAAAAGTCTTTAAAGAGCGAAAGAAGACATTTTAAAATTCAAGAATTTGTCATATAATTTTCAACAAACCTTCCTTCTTGACATTTACCCAAACTGACATTAGTTTTGCACTAGCTGAAGTCCGACATTGGAATTGTCCAGCAAATTGACCAGAGCTGGTGTTCACCTCTAGGATACGACCCCCAACCAGGGTTCGGTATTCCAAGGTCTCAACTTCCTCAACTGGACTATCTCCAAAGAGCCACTGGACTGTGGTTCTGTGACTGGGCAGCACTGGGCAACCTAAAAATCAACAGCATTTTAGCAGGTTTTTCTCAACACATTTGTGAACAACTATGTACAAGTGTGTGATTCTACATAAAGGACATCACCATTCTAAATAAAAACGATTCTATATAAAGGACATTGCCATTCTAAATAAAAACAAGAATATGCATAATCCACTGAAGTCCAAGCCATGGCCCAAAATCCTGACTGCCCCAAGAGGGGTATGAGCTCTGTAAGCTGACGTTTACTTACCACAATTCTTCATAATTTCCCTTTTAGTAAGTTCTTATAAACTTAACTTCTATAGGAACAAAGTGGAAGGGGGGAATAATGATTTAAATGGAACTAAGACTTCATATCAGACTCTACAATATGCAAATAGGTCTGTAATTGAAGACCTTTTATCTGTTTGGGAAAGGAGTCATAAATGCATTAAATGAAATTGCTGCATTTTCACTCCACAGGGCACAGGCAGGGATGGAAACAAAGGCACTCATTTAGATGGGAAAAAACACAAACATAGAGCCCAGCTGAATCCCTTCCATTTTTCAAATGAAGCTCAAAGAGCAATCACATGGCTTTAGTGACAGGGTGATTCACCTCACAATGTCTTAAGAAAAGCTATTTTTTGAAAAGTTGGATAAAAAAATGTGATCGTGTATCTTAATCTAAGGCCTCCTCACTGCTAACTGAGAGCTGAGCTAGAGTTAAGGAATTCAGGAGGTCACCAAACCTGGACTCTTGGGAATTGCACTCACTTTTTCCAAGGGGCCTCCCCTATTTTAATACAATAAATAAATAATATTAACGAAAAAGCAGAAAAGACAACACACCTATTCTTAGTGGATCGCCAGGTACCACACTGACATTTGTCCCAATCCCAGATGCCATCAGGACACGCTTTTTTCTGCTTCCTTTCAATAACTGAGTGTTATTCTCTGTAAGTCTTTGTTCTGTAACACAGTGCATAAGATCTCTTCTGAGCAAGAACTAAATCATGATGCCAAAAAAGACTTCATATCAAAATATCCAGCATGCTAGTTAGGAAGCAGAAAGATAATAGCAGTTTGGAATTCTTCAGGAACAACTTCATTTATGCAGTTAAATTATCTAAGAAATAAACTGCATGTGTACAGGGAAACAGAAATTACTTACGTTTATGCAAGTTTCTGAATTAATAAATCAATAAATTTATTGAATTTGTTAGAAAAACAAGCTTGTAACAGTGTAAAAACAAGA
Source organism: Trochalopteron elliotii (assembly GCA_024734555.1). NCBI lineage: Eukaryota > Metazoa > Chordata > Aves > Passeriformes > Leiothrichidae > Trochalopteron > Trochalopteron elliotii. Next base: position 592,772 of record JANPWX010000378.1, read on the forward strand.
TTTACAGGATATATTTCCTGTATTTCATGACAATGTTATTTATTATTTCATTGCATGCAGAAATTGTAAGAAAGAGAATTCTCCCACTGGAATCTGGCCAATTGCTCTGTTCCATTAAATGGAATTATGACAAAGTGTTATAATAGAAAAAAAGAAGAGCATCTTTTAAACTCTAATTATGCATAGAAATGGCATAATGAATGCAGAATCAAATGCCCATCACTATAGCAACTCCTCCTTTTTATCATATGCTGACAAAATAACTGCCAAAAATGTGGGCAATCTGTCAGTAACACACAGTTCTTACCACTTAGTCAACATTTCTGTTTTAATGAATGTACATAACATCTATGGCTCTCCTTCCAGAAGGGTTTAAATCTTTTGCTATGTTCTAACTTCTCTGGGTCATTTTACATTGGCTCAACATTTTTCCTCAGTGTGCAATTTCTGTACAAAGCCTCCTGCCTGTCTGTAAACACCAGGACAAAAAAGTCTCCACAAAACCACAGTGAGGCCAGTTTCACAGGCAAAAGACTGGTTGCCTTGTCAGCCCTCAGGGAGTTTTATTGGAAAGGCTGCACAGACTTTGTGCTACTGCTGGACTGGCCCTGACCAGGCAGCAAGTCCTGTAGCCAGGCCAAAAATGTGATGGGATATTTCAGACAACACTGAGCCACTGCAATCTGCAAGTCCTGACAGCAGAAGTCCTCCCATTTCACTGCAGTCTTGCACAGCCAAAAACTTGGAGAATTTGGCCTTCTCCTATCCACTCCAGATTTATTTAAACTAATGTCACATGACCAGGAACAGAAACAAAATTCAGACTCTTGTGAGCAATCTTCCAGTCACGTCATTATAATAATATTCCTCTCTGGAACATCCAAAGTTTTGATGTACTCCAGGAAAACTGAAAGCAGGAAGGCAGCTTCAGCCTGCACTCATCCTCACACAGAGGCTCCTGTTATGTCTTTAGAACATCCTCCTCGGACAACAAACCCAAATATCCACAACCTGCCCAAGGTGTGTGCCTGAGAAAGGGATCTTTGTGGCAGGACTGGTTATGGGGGGCTGTGCTGCACTTTGCACAGCAAAGGGGTGAGAGAGCTCATCTCTAGAGCCAAATGATGCATTGACTGCAGTGATTTGCAAGGCATGATTGCATTATACACAATTGTATTATTAATCTCCATACAACAGAGGTATTTATGTGGAGTTTTTTCTTTACATTTTCATTTCTGAGGGTTCAGAGCTCATAATCAGATTTTTTTCTTTTCCACTCCCCTACATTTTATTGGCCTCCATAATTTAAAAAACAAGAACACCAAACCCCCAAACCAGCCTTTGTTTTCATTTTCCTGTGTTTCCCTGGAGATTTTCTGAATACTCAACCCTGCCCTGTGTGTCTAGTTAGAAGCACTAGGCCCACTGTAACAGGGGATTTAGTTCCTAATGTGTCAGGTGGTTTAAGGGCTGATTATTTATCACCTGGAAGCAAGAATATGGAACAACCTTGAAGTCACAAGTCGAACCACCTGTACCCAGATCCACATTAAAGGAAACACAAAACAGAGAACACATCCAAGGGAGTCAGATGCAATCAAAAAATTTCAAGTTTCTAATAAAGTGTTAAATATGCCCCCAACTATTTTATGGTTAAACTTTGATTATAAATTGGCTGACTTCTGTTATCAGTAAGGAATTCTCATTTAGCACTTACCAGTTACGTGGAGAACAGATGCAGCCTCAGCTTTTCCAAGAGCATTAGTTGCTCTGCAAGTGTATGTTCCTGCATCTCCGTAGGAAACATTCCTCAGAAATAAAGAGCCATTCAAAACCAAGAAAGAATTGGCTTTTAAAACATCTTTCTTCTTCAACCATGTTACATTTGGTTTGGGAACGCCTTTAAAATGAAAATAATTAAAACATTTGTTGTGAGAGATAAGCCAAAGGGTTTATATTGCTAACTGCTACTGTAGCATGCAAGAATCCTTTGCTCCTTTGTCATTTCACAGAGTGTGAAAAGCTAAGTAACAACATTGCAGTAAAACAAGCAGTTTTCATACTCAGGAGAAAACCTCTCAGTTGTGAGCCCTATTAATAATTCAGCATCCCACTAAGAGTAAAGATCAAAGGTTAAGTACTGCAAGATCAGCTCAAAAACAGCTTTACATTCTGCTACCAGTCCTACAAAAGCAGTGTGCTCAGGTATCTCACTGAAAGATCTGACACCACTAAACCCAGTCAGGAAAAACTGATGGAAAGATCTGCACAGCACCTTTCCATTCAACCTGCCTCACACAAGGAGGGAAGGACAGAAGGGAGGAAGGAAGATTAAATTATTTATCAAAAATAAGGAAAAAAATATTTCTCTAAAATAAAAAAATAGATTAGAAAATACACATGGCCAATTTTTGCCAAAACACTTGTGACAACTTCTCCAAACTGCAGATATTATCTGTACAGCTTGTAATGACAGAGGGTGAAGGGAGGGAACAAAAAGAGCTATTAATAATGAAAAGAAGGGTCCTCTTATTAAGCAATCTCTGTTACTGTGGCACAGAAGCCAAAGGTCTATCATCATTCCTGCTATAGTGCTTGAACTCTGAGAGCCTCAGCTCTTGCAGACAACTTGTCATTTTCAATTTTCATCAACAAATTACTTTGAACACTTATTTTTAATGAAATTATTTTTCCACTGGCACACTACTAGTGGGAAGACTTCAACTGTTTTATTTTCATCAAAAGCTTGCCTTTAAAAAGAAATTTTGCAAGTTGGCAAATCAGACACCTCTGATTGAGCTGCTGCAGCAGAAATGCTTTTTCCAAGTTTCAAAATCCTGGGGGAAGCCACTGGGTAAGTTGGCATATGTGGCACATTGAGATGTGCACAAAGATGCAGGGATGGGACAAGTCACAGATGAGAAAAGTCTTTCACCTGAACCCTTTTATTCACTAAATAAATTGATCAGTGCTCACTGAAGGCTCCTCAAGCAGGTTGTGCTACAGGAGCCGACCTGAATGTGGGACATTTGGAAGCTCCAGCCATACTGAATGCTAATTCAGCCTCCTCTCCTCACAGATCATTGTGCAGTATTACTTTACAGATGATGTCTTCATGATGTGGAATGGCCTTTAGGAACAACTTTAACATTTCAATCACTGGCTTAGCACTTCCAATGCACACCTCGAGTTTTTCCTTTGCTGTAATAGGAACCAGACATATTTTTTGGAACCTGCAATTTCACTGAAGGAAAAAGCTCCCCCTGCCATTTTGTCTAGAAAGGCAGTGAAGAGAAACACTCTGCATAATCACAGATTTTATTCTAGACAATTTAGCAGCTGCTTTTAAATTCATGTAGGATTGTGTTTTACTGAATAAAGCTGTGTAAAACAAGATCTGCAGAGTGCACAGAGGTCCAAAAACCAGGTTGTTTTTTCAAGTTTCTAGAAGAACCTTTATGCCACTTTGAAAAATCCATCTGGAATTAGGATGAGGTCTTGGTTTAAGGGTCTTTTTTCCATTTTACCCAGATTTCTGGCTGAAGTGTACAATTCTCAGACATTTTTCCTTTACAGTGTACTTTCCACAGCCATTCAGGCATATATACTTACTCTGCAGATGGGCTGAGGAGGTGGTGTGAGGATCTGAGCTGTTTTACTCTAAGGCCTAGAGATTTTGCAGCCAGACTACCCTCACTGGCACCAAAACCCAGCAGGCCAATCAGAGCCAAAAAGAAGCCAGAAGCAGCACAGCTGAGATGGGACTGAAGTAAAAAGGTTTAAAGTCAAATTCCACAAAACACAAAAACGTTTGGAATGGTTCAAATTTAAACTTTTAACCTGAGCCTCTATCAAACATCAGCCTAATATCACCTCATGATAGTCCTCCCTCTGCTCTCATGACAGCATTTAGAAATGTAGCCCATTCCCAGGATTTAACTAAAGTCAAATATTTTTCTTCCAAATGGCTTATATCCTAGAGCTATCCCAGAAAAATTGCCATGTCTCTATTCTTCTACGTGTGCCTCATTCAGAGACATGTAGAGCCTTTTAAAATGTGAACTGGAGTTCAGTTTGCAGAAGACATCTGCAGAATAGCTTTGCCACTCATTTTAAGTTCAAAACTGGGTATCTGTCACACACCTTAAACTCAAGTTGTAGCAAATGATTCCTCTTTCTTTCTCCAAAGAGCTGTATTTGTTTCTCTTTAGGGAAAACAAGTGAGTAATACCACACACACAAGTAAATCAGGCCATTACTCAAGTCAATAATGTGAGCACACAAACATAAATTGTAGGTCTGAGGAGAAGTGCAGACAGAGCCCTGCACCACAGGCCAGCAGCCAGTCCAGCTGTCATGCACCAGGAATCCACTCAAGCCATCCTAGGGGTGCTGGCAGTAAGAGATAAAGAGTGTGTGAGGGGGAATCCATGGAAAACAAGCAGTTAAACAGATCACATTGAAACCACCACCAGTGCTTTACACATGGGCATTGCACACTGCTCTTTTCCAGCAGCTGATGTGACATGGACTCCCTCATGGTGCACCCGTCCAGGTTTGAGCTCAAAACAGCAATGGGAATAATCACAACACTCCTGCACTGCATTTTACCCCAAACTATCAAGGAGTAAGATTTTTATCTAGGAGTTAATTATTATTATGTGAACTGTGTGCTGAGCACCTCTGAGTTGGCCTCTTCACAACCATTTTGAGGACCCTTAAGATTTCGCATTTCATGGTTCCATTTCTTTTCCCAGCCTTTGTATTATATGAAAATCAATTCACTATCTGAGAGTGAGACTGGGAAATATTGAACTATGTGCTTAAGAACAATTGGTATTTGTAATCAAGCTCCTTCTCTGACCTCTTCACTGGCTTTTAGTTAGGTTGCCATTAACAGTATTAAGGCAAATGCTCAGACTGAGTTCTAAACTAAGGAAAAAAAAAAAAAGATTGCTTTAGAGAAGAATTCAGGGACCTATTACAGACGGGAGTAGAACATGAAGAGAGGAGAAGAGAGGAGGACTCTGCACGCTCTGCAGCCAGGACACAGCTCTATGCCAGAAATCAGGGGTCTCTAACCCTGCTGGAATCCAAAACTGGGGGGTAAAAATGTGATATAAAGCTTTCAGAGTTGGGCATCCAGAGAGACACAGTAGAGAAACCACTCAGAAAAAAGGCTGATCTCTCCTAACAGACACCCTAGAAACAGATGAAAGAACTAAAACTGGACAAAAATACATCCCTGTAGCCCAGCTCCCTCACATTCTTGGGCAAAGTAGCACATGCATTTCAAGCTCTCTTGAACAGCTTCACTTTATCTGTATGTTCATATGGCCAGTGAAAAATCCTTTTCTGCTGTACATCTCATGAGACACAGAGTTCTTGTTTATATTTTCATTTCTGGAATTCCTATCAGGAGAAACTCTTACTGTTAGAGGACACTTAGGAAAACTAGTTTTAGGCGTGCATTTACTTTTTTGCTTAGGAGCAACTTGCATAAAACTCCATCTAATAACCCATCACAACCCCAGCATGCAGTCAGCATTAGCACATTTCAGGTGCAAAACCTCCCATTGTGCAGATTTTCAGTGCTTCTTCTTTAAAAATTAGACTCCATATTTACTGCTCCTGAGACAAGATTTCCCTTCCCTGCTGGTGTGCAGCACTGCACACTGACCTGAGTCTCATCTAGGAGCTCTTGGGAGGGAGCAGGCAAAGTACACAACTCCCACATTCCTCTTGTGACAGGGCTCTCCCAGTTGCACTGTGAAAAGCACCGATTTTCCTACACAGAAACTGCAGGACAGAGTTCAAGCATATCATCAAAAACCAAGAAAAAGTTCAATTTTTTTTCCTAGGCAAGTAGTTAAGGCCTAAAACCTCTGTTTTACCCTATAGAACTCATGTAAATAAAACCCTAAGAGTTTTAAGCAGTTTTCTCATCCAAGTAGAAACGAAACTAAGCAAAAATAAGCCAAAATCAAGTTGTTTTCTTTTTTTTTTTTTTTTTCCCTAAAGGAGCTGAAATTACTCTTAAGCTTTGGGACATATTTGTAGGACTTCATGGAGGATTTTGTCCTGTGGACAAGGTTGAATTTTACTGCAAATGCTTGACTCTTGCTTACTTAAAAGTTGATCTACACAGGGACTTTAAATGAACAAAAATAACTTTCACACTGTCTTCAGGAGTCTTTTTTCATTACAGAATTGCAGCAAGAATACTTACAAGCTGAATAATTCCTGGTTTGATCCCCAAACAGTATGAAAAGGGGAAGGAGGAAGAAGGAAGAGATAGCCCCCTTTGTTTCCTTCCTACCCCATCTCCACACAGAGATGAGGATGAGCCCAAAGATTCAACTCCCCCAAACTGCCAAAGGCTCAGAATCCCCAAGTGCAGTAAAGATCCCAGAGATTTAAATGGGAGATCTATCATTGGACTCAGAGAGTAGCAGAATCAAACAATTACATCCTACAGCTCCAAGTCAGGAAATCACTTAGGCACAAAACTAAATCCATCCCTACTAGGGAATACAATTAAACACATACTTAACATTCAGGATGGCTGCAATTGTCCTTCATGAACAAAGATGCATTCCTGAACTCAGACCTTTTTAGTCTTAGAAAAACCTTGAAAATGCAAATCTTACTCTTGCAACGGATCTAAATCCTCTTAAAAAGTTCTTCTATAGACCTAAGTGGCTATAAAACTTTAAAATTAGTTTAATCTATTTTTCTGACCTCAAACACAGGTTATTTTCCACTAGCACTGGAGCAGCTCTACAATACTCAATGTTCCATGAAAAAAGTCATTTTCCACCACGAGTGGCCCTGGGACAGCAAATGTTATGGAAAAAAACTCTAGCTCCAGATGGGACTGCAAAACACGTGTTTTAAAAAAAGAGAAAAAAAGGAATCTGCACTATAGGGTGCCCTTAAAATATTCAGTGTTCAAAAACAAATTTCCTCCAACCTTGAAAGCCCTGTGAAATATTACACACCATAAAAACCTTGGCCTACTGACTACTTGCTCTAAAACACTGGATACGTCTTCAGAAATTTTTCCCCCAGCTACGTAGAATCTCATAAAGTATTCTGAGTTTCCCATTCAAGAGAAAGGCAGAACTGTGCTGGCACAAAGCACAGTTTGCTGCACTTCACCAGAACTTTACCTTATTTCAGAGGCTAAATTTGCATGTCAGCTTCCAGAGGTAACAATTCTGGGTCAACTATATACATACAATTAATGTAATCTGATTATTATTTACCCTACACTCACTAACACCTCCAGTGCACTGAGCATAACCTACAAAGCAATTGCTTCCACTGGTACACCTTTGTATTTTCTCCAGCAGAATTCTCAAACTGCCTTTATATTCATCTGAATTGTGCTTGGGCAATCAACTTCTAGTGAACCCTAAAAAGCCTGAGCCTGCTGCTACTGAAATTATCCACATGAATCTTGCCAGCTTCACCAGGAATAACAGCCCTGAGCAGAGCAGCAGCAGCCTGAGACATTCTGGCTCTCAGTGTGATCCCCCACCTGCCCTCTGACACTGCCCCTTCTTCTGGCAATCTTTCAAAGCCTTTACCTCTCCTGCTGCCTACCAGCCATGCAGCAGCCCCTCTTCCTGGGTGGTAGCAGCATCTGGCAGGATTTAGGTATTCCTACCAACATCTGGCCACCTCCTTAGACAGGTTCCCAAAGCAAGACCCCTTTCCCACCTCACTCTTGCTACAGCTCTGTCAGGTTCTGTTTAGCTCTCTGGCTGTCAAAGAGAACTTAATCTTTTTTCCAGCTGTACAAGTTTAAGGCTAATATTTTTCAAAATCAGGCATTTAAAATAAGGCAACTGTATTTAGCAGCTAATGACTGCTAGAGTGAATTCTGCAGTGGACCCCCACCAAAGACTTGGTTGGTGCATTAGGGCACTTCCACAATCCAGCACTGTGCAGAGACTGGTTTGCCCTGCTGGTGTAATCATACTTTCACTGCACTGAATAATGGTGCTGCATCACCAGGAAACACACTTTATCATCAGACATTTATCACCATAAAGCAGATACAAACACATGGACTTCAGAAATATAATTTTATCATAAATCAAAGGACTATACAAGAATTGCTGTCCTTAGACCTGAAGTCCACTAAACTCTGCACTTTCTGTTGAACAATGGGCACCTGGGGACGTGTAGGCAGAGTACAAAAATCATGGCACTTATTCAATAATTCTTCCTCACATACCTTCCTACTTTCCAGGACCAGAAGTAGCCTTGAGATCATGCCTGTTTCCTCTGCTCTTCTTCTCTCTACCTCTTCTAGCTCTACTACATCATTTTTGAGATGAGATCAGCAAGTTGAAAACAGGATTCACCATACTTTTAAAGAATGGCCAATTTTTATTTTCGATTATTTCATCCATTCCTCTGCCATTAGTTTTGATTTGGACAGCACCCAGCAAGTGTGCTGGTGTTCCATGGAACTGAGAACCATCACTGCACAGACCTTTGTCTGTCTGTCCTTCAGGGACAGCCCCATGCATCTGTCTGCCTTTAAGGTTGTTTGTTCTATATGTGCATTTATTCTGCAAATATCAACTTTGAACATCCTTTGAGCTCATCTAGATTTTAAATGCTACTTGTGTGATCACCCTGCTGCAACTCCTTACAGAAAGTTTTAGACACATTAGCCTTTATAAATCTTCATTCTTCACAGTTTTAGTCAACAAACTGATCACACTCTTTTCAAGAACTTCTATAAAAACGTTGAGCATCACAAATCCCAGAATGGCCTTTGGGGCACCCTATTCTCTCTTCACTGTAAATTTAACCATTTTTTCCTCTCAGTCGTTTAAGCAGGTGCTAACCACTGAGGCAACCTCTTCCTTTACATAATTAGAATTTGTTAAACTTTGCCTAGGCAACTTTTCAACAGTTTTTTGCAAACTGAAGTAGGAAGTATTTGAAATTTCACCTTCCTCTAACACAATCCATCTTAACCCTTCCTGAACCAGGAATTTAAAGGAAATTTCTTTTCAAATTAGCAAAGCTGTGAGAAAAAAAAAAAAAAAGTTTTGTAAACAATCTCAATTTATGGATTTTCCCCCACCTCCTCAAGGCTCTGTCTGCCTCAGAAAGTAGTGGAAGGCCTCAGGAATGTGTTTCTATAGAGACCCATTCGGTACTAAAGTCCCAAAAGACACCCAGTGTGTGTTTGGGTGAGGGCTGCTTTGGACTGTGCAGTCAGTTGTGCCTGGATCCTCAGCCATATTCTCCGATTGGCAAAGAGTCAGGTATAGTCCCCAGGCCCACCCTCCAGCTTAGTTATACCCAAAGGGATTCAGTTTTCAGGTTCCCAGACTGTTACAAGACACAAAACAAAACACAATTAAGCTTTTGAACATCTTTCAGTCCTTCCTGGTAAGCCTGATCCAAACAAAAACTCTAATGAAGATGTGGTTACTGTAAAAAGCATAAAAGCAAAAGATTTTCCTTCTATTATACTAATTATAAATACTGTTATTTCTTCCTCAGAAAATAAAACTGTACACCCTCCTTTAGATTTTGAAATCTATTATTAATATCCTTTAGAACATATAAAATACCTAAAAAAAAAGAAGAGTCAAAATCCTATGTATTAAACTTCTGTGTTTCTTCACTCATGTCTTCTAAAGGGGTTAAGCATAGAAGACAAAGAACAGCATCACAGTTACATTTGGAATAGCGTGGGTAAAATGAAGCAACAGATGGAAAATCAAAATCTTGATTTTTCTGGACCTGTTTCAAGTTCCAACACTGACAAGCAACTACTCGGTCCACCTTCGTGAAAATTCTGTGCAAAAAGATACAACAGGCTTTGTGTATTTCTCACAATTTTTTATCAGTATGTTATTATTAGAGGGCCAGAACGTACTCATAGGAATGCAGAATTTGGATGAAGGTGCAGACTCTACTTTTCAAGGCCCGTGTGCCAAGATATTTCAGAGCTGCGAAGAGAAGTGTAAACAACCTCAGCCCAGTGTGAGTCACTTCCCTGCTCCCACCAGCAAGGGGCAGACAACGCACGTTTTATTCGTATTTCCACTTTTCCCTCTATTCAACTTCGAACTTTCAAAGTTTTTACAATAAATGGAGTCTGACAGTTTTAGTTTATTTTAGCAATAATCACAAGACCTTTTTTTCTGCAAATACAATAAATGTTATCCAAGAGCAATTTGGAGCAATCAGTATTGATGCTTATACCACGTGTGTTGATTGAAAAGCTCTTGGCTGTAAGAATGGAATATGAATCTATCCAGAATGTATGAATATCTTCTATGCTCGTGTGGGAGCTATAAAAGTGAGTTTATTATAACTAGTGGAAAAATAGTCTTGTTATAAACTAAAAAGAGAAAAGAAAGAGATACCATCAATTTGTAGAGTTCAGCTAACTTTTCTTATTCTGTTCTTTGATGCCCTCCTGTATACTAGGATACACTGGTCTGCAGCAATTCAAAGGGCTTTTTTCAGTCTCAATATGATTTTTGGAGTGTGAGAGAGAAAGGCTTTCAAAAGGATAAAAGAACCAAATCAGCAACAATGAAAAAGAAGAAAAATTTATACCCAAAAGGCCAACACTGCACAAAATATTAAACTTTACATCTTCAATAGGTCAATTTCTTTGCAGAAGAAACTATGGATTGAACAATTCTAAAACCATCTTTTAGGTTATTCATTCTACAGAAAAAAAAGCCCTCAGAGGTCATGGCAGCCAAGGGGTTTAAAAGTAAGTTAATAATTCTACTACTGGCATGGCACTAATACTCTTCACACACATGGACACTGTCCATTAGATAGTTCTTCTTGTGGAGAACTATTTTGGGGGTTAGCAGTAGTCCCAAAGACCAGATGTGACACCAGTGAGAAATCTGCATGAGTAATGCCTATGTGTGTAGAAGGATCCTGAATAAGCTCCTGGCAGAGCATGGAGAATGCAAAGACTTCTCCAGTGATGTTTCACTCAGTGAAACCCACAGGGCAAACACATCCTCTGCAGAGCAGTCAGGAGGAAGGGCAGCAAGGAAAAGGTGCTGCAGATCCAGCCAAGGTCTCCCTGACTCGACAAGAAGGATTCTCTTGTCATTACTTTTGCAGGTCTGATCATTCAGATCATGTTTTATCAGCATTCACAATGAAGTTCTCATCCTCCTACACTGCAAATGGACATATTTTTGGGTCCCACCTATCAGACAAATGTATCAGCATAAGGTGCTATTAAATTCAATCTTCTGAAGTCAGAGGTTTATTACTTTCCATTAAGGAAAGGAGAACAGGAAAACTCTGCTTACATCATTGCAAAAGTTTTTCTGCTTCTAGACTTAGTGACATTTTAAGACACGCAAGCTCTATTTTATTCACAAACAGTAATACTTACTTCCTTGGCAATGACAGGAAATAAAGCAATTAGATAAATCATTTTCTAAGTCAACACTGGTGTCTCAGCATAACTAAAGTTTGGCTCACCAATATATACAATTCTAAAGCATTTGGAAATCTACAGTCCCATGTGAAAATATTAATTTATATTTAAATTGCTAACTGCTTACCCATCCTAACAATATTAATATTAACAGTGTGACATGAACTCTCTGCTGAATTTGAGATGTAGGTCAGTTATACATGGAGTTGCCAAACCATAGTTGGAAAATATTACTTCATCAAAGAATTAGGCTTGGTACAACGGTGAATAGCAGAGCCACATGTCCTAATATATGTCAGCCTGGCGCCACTATTGTATGCAGAGCTATTTGCATATATATATATTTCTATCACTACCCTGGTTCAGTATCAACACCCTCTGATATGCCTTTCCCAGCACATAAATGTGAGCAGCAAACTGGCTGCTCTGAGGTTGTTCTTTGCACTCACTCACAACCTCCGTGGTTATTTGCACTTTCACACATCATCTTCACAAAAGGCTGAGCTCAGCTTATTAAATGTTTGACAGAATATTGCTGCTGTGACTGAAATCTTAGACTTTAAACTTCACAGATAGCAATGGTAAGATTAAAAGAGCTACCTTTCCAGCAAAGAGTTAGAGAATAAAATGAAGCTGTGAACTGCTTAATGCATATTAATTCTGATTAACATTATTCCTCCTCCACAGATGTTGAGCTAGAAAATATCTATGTCCTTTCATAGCTCGGCACCTTTCTTTGTTTCCTCACTGCAGCTGCAGACTGATGGATCTAAAAGGTGAGTTTACTTCACCATCAGGTTTAAAGTTCTATTAGGCCGCGGCTGGAGATTTCATTTTCAGTTTCAACAATAGTCTAGACAGATGTGCATCTCCAACAGGGATAAGGAAAGTTCTTTGATGAGCAAGTCATCTGGCTATGCTTGCTATTGCAGCAAGATATCCCATACTCTGGTGGGCTTTAAGCTCTGTAGTGGAGCCCTAGACCACTTCTTCCCATTTAAAGGAAATCCTGAACATGCAGATGTGTATCTAAATTGAAGTGACAGGCAGCAAATAAATAGGACTGGTTTGGGTGATATGCCTAATAAAAGAAGACTAATGATCAATGATCTTCTTCCTTCACTGGTGATTTATTTCAAGATATAAGGTAAATTTCTGATTGCAACATTACAGGCAATGTCAGTGCAGTCCTTACTTACCTTTCACTGGACATTCAATCAAAACATTTCCTCCAATTCTTGCCACGATTGTACCTCCAACAACTGCTGAGACACTGCTGGCTTCCAGATTTGTCATATTTAACACAGAGGACAAGATGACAGGCACCTCTTTGAAATTAAATGGATAACAAGTTTTAAAAGCTTTATTTAACTTCTAAACATAGATCTTGTATTTAAATTCATCATGCTTGGAACAGAGTTCAGTCTTCAAAGCAGCAGCCAGAAAAGACAGGTGGGACAGATACAGGCAGACTGAGTTCACACCTGTTGTGGTTTTAGAGCAACAAGACCATCTTACTGCTGCCCATTATATCAGGCAGAGTTTCATGGGTTGCCAATAAAAGAAACTATTTCACATTGCAGTGGGCATGGGTGTATATACACATGTATTTATACACACATATATGTATATGTGTGTGTGAGCCTATAAAAGCCTGATCTTGTGCAATGCCAGTTTTACCTGCACGCAACAGCTGTGATGTTTCCATATCAAAACCAGAGTCATTGACAACCAGGCATCCATAGGTACCAAGTTCCTTTTGAGTAGGATTCCGAATCTGCACTTTTCCAGCCATGTCCAGGATCACCCTGCACAACAACCAAGGAGACACAAGGGTTACTACCCTGGGACAAACCCAGCTGAGCTCCCTTGCAAGAGTTACAGCAGCAAAGCTCTTTTTTAGGAGTTTGCAGTTGCAGAGCAGCACAGGCAGTCACAGCTCTGCCTCCCCTCTGGTGACAGGAGGGGAGAGCTCAGGGATACACACAGGGAGGATTCAGATCTCCTTCTCCTACAGGGCTGTGTCCTACTTGCAGCCCTTTGAAGGACACTGCATTTGCTACCATAAACCATGATTCCCTGGGAACAAAAGTGTGAATTAATCAGAATACCACAACTAAAAGTATTGGGCTTGGCAAGAAATCGATCTCTCCAGAGCAGGCTTGGTTTTCAGCAGGATTGGGGAATTCACAAATTATGGCCTGATCTGACTTCCAAATTGCTATGGGGTTAGGGTTGTTGAGGCTTTCTTTTTTTAAATATCATAACTGAAGCTAAAATCTTCCACCAAAACCTCACAGGTGTCTTGAATACCTTGCCTGCCCTCTGAGGAGCAAGGTATTAGAGACAGCATCACAGGCTGGGGAACAGGTTGAAAATAACAACTTTTCTCCTCTGTTACCTTTCTCAGCACTAAGTTCCATGAGTTGTCATACACTCAGCACATCCCAAAAACCTGCAGCTGGTGTTTTCCCACACTGAGTACATTTACATAAAATAATATTAAAAATACTTGTATCTCAACAAAACAAGCAACCTCATGCATGGCTCAAGTACATCCTTCTTTAAAAACCCAAGAGATAAAGACCATTTACCTCCTCACACTCTTTCAGATGTAATGCTGTTAACATCACTTTTGGGTCCCCACACATATCTGTGGATTTGTGTATAAGAAACCTTACTGGGAAAAACATTAGGAAATAAACCTATTTTACTAATATATGCCTTAAGTGCAAGAATATCAGTCTGGGCTAAAATTAGGAAGCAAACATACTGGTGAATAAACAAAACATTGTCATGTCCACAAAAATCAAAGTATCACTTGCTACAAATTAATGGAAAATTATGCACATTTCACAAAATAAACATAAGTGGTGGGAGCTACATGGTTCCAAAAACATTTGCACTTATTTTAAAATGGCTTAGTTTGGGTGTCTTTGCTTTAATTGATAGCCCTGCAGAAGTATATTTTTCTTGGCAGTGCATTTAATCAGTTAAATATGTTGAGAAATATCCAAAAGTGCCTTTATCATTTCAGAACCGGTTTTTTCATTACTCAAGAGCTAGCTATAATTCCAAGAGGCTCACACACAAAGTTAATGTTAATATTACCAGGTGAGCTTCTAATTTATCAGCACTGAAGTAGAAGTATTTGCTCAGTCTTGAGCAAATACCTGATTGTAACAGCTTGCTGTACTCGTTTGTCAGCTCTCAAATATGATGGTAATACAGGTTCTTTATTACTTTGAATTTCACTGTCCTCAACAGAAATATTTTAAGGTACTGAAAAACATCCATAAAAGCTCATATTTTTCTTTTTCAATTGAAGTTATGCAGCTCCAGTAATACCTAAATAGTGTGTTGAAGAATGGTGAGGGTACCAGTGATATTTTTCCTTTCTTAAAATGAGTAAGAGCTAAGACTTCTTTTCATCTGTACCATGGCAGATGTTTTTAATGTGTTCCCACTGTATTTAGTATCTGAATGAATCCAATAGTCTCTCTAATTTGAGGGTAAATCTGCTCTTTTTCTGACAAGCTGAAATGATTACAGCAGATCAAAAAATTCAGCCAGGACATCCAAAACGCTTCACCTTACAAAAATAGTCAATCCTCCTATGTAGTATCCTGGAAGTGGCCAAATACTTGGATGTCAGTAAAGCCAAACAACGTGAGAGACACTTGAAAGAATAAAAATAAATTGCTTAACTGAAAAGATGGAAGGCCCAGTGGCCATGCTTATCTCATTTTTACAACAGTGTGTTCTAATATTGCACAGCAGGGTGGATTTTTTCCGTCGATAGGGACATAATAAGTCATTCAAAAGTAAAAGAGAAGCTATTTACTTACTTTGCAGAGGCTTTTAATGTCTCGCCATCTTTTGTCCAAGTATATTTCACTTCACTAATACCAGCTGTTTCACACAGTAGATTGACAGCATGAGTATTCTTGGTCAGAAAAACTGTATTTCCAATCCGTACAGTTACTGTTTTGTTGAAGGAAACTTGAGGAATTTCCTTTTGCCTCATAATAACTGGAACCTTCTGGTCAAACATTAACTTATCAACCGTTTTTGTGCTGAGACGTTCAGATTCGTTTGGCGATTTGCCTGCGAGTTTGGAGGCAACTTTCTCATCCCGGGCCCCCTTCCATTTTTCAGAGGTCGGTTGTGGAGGCCTGGATAGCTCAGCAATCAGCTGGTAGATGAGCTGGGACGCCAGGTCATCACTGACTTCTCCAGTTTCAATGAGCTGACTCATGTTCCCTATGAGCTCCTCGAACTGTGCGGTGTCCATGCTGTAGGCGCCCTGCAGCACCGCAGCCTCCAGGCGCTTGTTCCTGAACTCACGGGAGCTGAACCCTTCTGCTGAATTGCTCCCAAAGCTTTCAGGGCTCCTCAGGAACGGCTCATCGTTTACTTGCCTGTCCCCCAGGTAGAGCTCGTTCTTCTTGCTCCACATCTGCCACATTTTGCTCACCTTGTGCCATTTGGCCCCTAGGCTGTTGGCCTCGTTGTGGTCGGGGTTGGTGCCCTGGCGGGGCTGCTGCCGGGGCAGGGGGGGCTCGATGAGCCGGTTGTCAGTCCCGATGAGTTTGAGCACAAAGTTCTCGTGCACAGGGCCTGCGATGCACCTGTACACACCAATGTCCCCAGCCTCCAGACAGTGGATTTTCAGCGAGCCTGACTTAGTGATGCCAAGCCTTTTGGAGTTTTGTAAGTGCTGCCCATCTTTCTCCCAACGGATAAGGGACTTCTGGAACCTTCGCACAGGGCACTTAATGACCACAGATGTTTTTGGGAGCAAATAGGCTCGGCTTCCTATGGTAAAGTTAATGCGCTTCTCTGGCCTTGTCTGAATATAAACACGGTGAACGCTGACAATCTGAGGTCCGTGGGCAGAGAACTTTGCTGGAAGCTTGGGCTTGATCTCTGCAAGAAAACAAAGTGTTGAAAAGCATCTAGTCATTGGCAGTCATGCTTACAAAATCTGCTTTTCACAGAATGCTTGAAAGAGCTTTCCCTGACTTTGTTCGAGTCAGACTGCAACACACAGAGCTTTTATCTGAGTCACAAAAATGCAAAAATATGAACAACATGAAACCATAACATTCCCCTGCTTAGGCCAAGAATTCTATTGCTTCTTCCCCAAATCTCCTAACAATAAAAGCATACAGGCAACACAAACCTATGTGAAGGACGTAGATACTGCACACATATATGAAAGGATATAGACACGTATTATATATTACTCCATATATATGTACCTATTATGGTTATATTTCCTACTGCTGCCTCAGAAAGGCTAGGCATGATGGAAATGAAAAAACTGAATTAAAAAAAATGTGAACACGTTATCACTTTCCCCACATTTGAGCACTGTTGAGTGCAGTATGACCTAAATAAAACAAAATCTATCCAAAATGTAAGGCTCCCCTTGACTCTTATTTAAAATGTTGGCTGGCTTTGCTGGTTGCCTGAGTCAAGCCAAACTGATACAGTGCAGGAGGTGAAAGAAACAGTCAGTGAAGACACAGTACATGCAACAGGCAAAGCCACCCTGTAATCATAGGTTGAGGGTAATTCATTAGGGTTGAAAGATGAGTTGCTGGCAGTTTCGTGCCAAGAAAGTTGGGAGGGAAAGGAGGAAAGAGAGAAATAAGGCATCATTTTGAGAGGCTGAATATAATGATCAGGTGAATTGACAAAAGCAGGCAATAACAGCATTGAAGCTTGGTGCAGGCTGGGTATAGAGACACTGGGTAGTATGAAGCTCCTCCTGCACTGAACTGCAGGCAGCTGGATGCTGGAAGGTGTCTAGGAGCTGCCTGGATGAGCAGCACCAGGGGCAGGCTTTCCCAGCAGAGCTGGGCAGGCACAGGGGCGCTGCAGTGTTTTGGACGCGCTGTGCTGGCTCAGCAGCGTGCCCCGCTCTGACCAGCAGCGCTCACCTGGCCGAGAGCACCGCGCAGGGAGAACAAAGTCTGCGGGAGCAAGGACACGAACCCCCGAGCCCCTCCCTGCCCGGTGGGGCCCGCCACACGGGAAGGGTCGGGAAACAAAGATGTTGGTGCCAGAAAACAGCTCAGTTGTGTTCGGTGACCCAGGGATTTGGTATGCGACAGAGAGGAAACTCAGCCCGCAGAACAAACTGGTGAGCCAGGAAATGGACACCCAGATCACAACACTTCTCAGCTCGTCTGAAGCTGAAATCAGTACTGCTTTTCCACTTGGGAGGTACTTAAATAAAAAGATAACTACACTGATGGCACATAAATGATACCCAAAAAGCTGCATATACATGTGCTCCAAATATGCTGTGAAGAAATAGGTGAAAAGCTAAATGCTTCAAGCATTCAATAAGTGTGTTCACTAGAGGAACTACACCCTGGAGTGTGTTCTTATGCTTATAAAACAAAATGGTTATTTTCAATGTTTTGGGTAATGAGTTCAGACCTGTGGGGATATCATGGTTTCATAATTACACAGCTTTTAAATTGGGATTCGTTATCCAGATACATGGTTCCCCCAACCATTTCACATGGTACAACAATTAAATTGTTTTAGGCACTCAGTTTACTAAAATTATTAAAGTAGCGTCCTGTTTTTAATAAGTTATTGGGCCCCAAATATTTATTTTCAGGGAAACGTTCCAGTATTATATCTTCTATTTCCAAAATCCAGCTTACAGACACAGTAAGTGTAACTTTAAACACACAAATTAAAATACTTCAGGCTGTGGTCTGTTTACACTAGTTATTCCAACTTAGAATTAAACCCAGTGCATACGTATAAATATGTTAACAAGTCTCATCTATTTCATTTCTTTAAAAAAGACAGACCACTAACTCTCATTAGCAGCTCAACACTAAAGGGTGTGTGTGTTTTTACTGGTGACTGGTGAGCAAGGCTGAGAGTGAAACAAAGTTCAGAGTTGTGGATGGCAGGCCATGGAAATATATAAGGTCCTATGAATGTATGAGGCCATGTAAGTCTGCATTCTCTAGATCCTTACTGTCATTCAGCCTTGCAGCTGCTGAGGTAATGGACTGCTTGGGAGAGTAAAGGTAAATCTTAAGGAATATGTGCTGGAGCCATTGGACCTCATTATTACCAGATACAAATCCATCTGCATCTGTGACCTGTAATGGTCCTGAACAGCTTCAGCTGGGTTTCAGATCCTGATGACCTCAGGGCTAGACTGGTGTTATTTCCTATTTCTCAGAGCCCGGAGTCAGGAATGTTTCTACTTAATAAGTGCTACTAAGTCAGAAAACAGCTAAGATTACCAGTCTCAGGGTAAAAGATTAAGTCTAAAATGACTCAGCACTGTCATGAGACAGTAAAAAAGGCACTCATCTGAGCCACAGAAGCATGACCTTGAGGAGAGAGATTTAGAAACTGCTCTCCAAGGCAAGAACCCCCAACAGAACTCACACCATGCTGCTCCTCACCCATCCACATCACTCCTTGTCCTACAACCACACTCTGTTCCCATGTTCTACTCACTCCCCCTTCAAGGCAGCCTCAACCCACAGCTGCAGGAGAAGGAGATGTCTCCTCATGTTCCAGGGAATCCAAACCTGCTGCTGTCCCAGCCCGGGCTCCTTCTGCATGACCCAAACAGGAACTACAGGTATGGCTCAACCTCACACCTTCCCCTGCCCTCCTGCTGCAGTGACAGAATGACCAGGAAGATCTGAGCTGCAAAGGCTTCCTTGCTCCAAAGGGTCATGGAACTAGAGGGAGATGACAGTGATTCTCTTTGTGACTTTGATCTGCACCCATTCTGGCTGATGGTGTTCCCTCTTGCAGCCCTTTGTGCTGCTCTCTAGGCACTGTGCTGGAAGCTGACATGGTAACATTAATGTCAGTCTGAGCTAAGCAATTTGCAAACCAGCTCCACTGCCATTCAACTATCCACAATTAATTAAATTCAGATAGATATGCAGCTCAAAATATTTTATTAAACCTTATGCCAAGGACATTCCTGAAAGTCCACAGGGCTTTATTTAAGTGGAGTTTTGAACCTCAGGATTTTGGCACGCTAATCTGAAATGCAGGCCAGGAAAAGAAGTTTCATATTATGTATGAATCAGTAATTATTCTATTTCTTATTTTGTTTTGTGAACAATTTCTAAAGCAAAGCTTCAAAATATATAAAGTAGCTATTTCTCCACAACACTATGACTGGGGTCAAAACATGGCAACGTCTGACCTGTGACCAGAACCAGACCATTGATAAAGGATTTTTGTTTTCCCCCAGCTCAAAACTAAAAGCTCTTTTTCTCCCCGTCTTCTCAGCACCCTGCTCCCCAAACCTGCAAACCAACACTCTTCTTCATAAAGGAAGGTTCAGACATAAGGAACCTGTATTTAGATCTGCCTATTCTAAATTAGCCTGTGTAATTGAACATCCCCTGTATCAGAGAGCTTTTTCCATAGCTGTTAAACTCACAATTACTGCAACTACCATCAGTATCATAACCCAATTGTGCCGAAATTGTACAATTTCCATAGAGAATTCTTCTGAAAAGATTCTTATATAGACAATAATAAAACATCAGATTTTTAAAGAATGTTTGTACTGTCACCACTCCCTGTACAGCTAATGAGGCCAGGATTCTAATTTTTACAAGGAAAGATAGAAATTATACCTAAAATTATCACTGGCACAGAGTTTCAGGTTTTGAATTCCACCATGTTAAGCAAAATGTCCAGTGTAATACAAATGTACAGTGAAAAGAAAAGGCAGCAGAAGTGAATTCTTATCTTTTCTAATGTCCTTTGTAATTTATGTTAAATTTATGAATGTTTCTTTTTTTTTCCAGTTGGAATAGCATAAATGATAAAGGAAAAATCAGATCAAATTGTGCATAAGAGTAAGGGTGAGACCTATGGACCATAATATATATTGAAAAACTACTTCTTGAGATCACAACCTTTGTTTCTGAGTGGCAGAAATAAAAATAAAACCAATCCTGTTATTACTGGTATAGTAATTATGACACTCAGTTTGTGCCAAGTTATGTTGTGATAGGATAGGTAGATGAGTGAATTAATGTTCATATAGATTTCTCTTTATAAATAGATCATTCCAAATCAGCAAGGAACCAGATAAAGTCACATACTTACTGTTGCAGGCATTCATCTGACAGGACCTTACAAGCAGTGAAGGAGACAGACCACTACACATCGATCCATTTAATGTGACATATTGGCCCTTTGCTGTTAGGTTTTGGCAGGCAAGTTTCCTTCTCTGGATTCCAACACCACAGCTTACTGAGCACTGTGAAAGGAAGGATGCAGTCAAGCTAAACTTGGTGCTCCACACCACACATTCTAATTTTAAATTAGTTTGTTTTGTGGTAGGGTTTTTTTTGTTGTTGTTGTTGGTTTTTTTGGGTTTTTTTTTTTTTTAATTTTATTTTATTATTTTTTAGTTCTGAGAGTACACACACTCTTCTTCATAGGAATCCTTGTGTTGTTAGACACAAGGATTCCTTGTGTTGTTATGTGGTTGTTAGACTCTAATATTAGTTATTGAACTGTCTCCACCTTTCCAGGCAATAAGAATGTAAGACAGACAGTTTTTCCAGCAAGCAAGTCAGGAATTAAAATAACATTACACTATTTATGCCCAGCCATGAGCAAATCAGAGCAATGAGATTTGGTACCTGACAGAAACAATTCAGCAGGTTCTAAACAGTCTCTGGCAAGTCTCTCAACCCTCTCTCTTAAGTTGTATTGCATGAAACTGTAATTGCAGCTTCTAAATTCAATTTTCTAAATAATTTTGAATGGGGAGTGGTAACAAGCTTGCATTAAACAGGAAAGGAGGAGGATATATTCCAGAATAATGCAAAGATTTGCTTTTTGGAAGCTGTACCATGAAATTATTGAGAGCTAAACATGTCCTTCAGTGACTGAAGCACTCCCCAGGAAGGGGGCTGTGATCAGTCTGGCTGCAGGCAGGGATGCACAGTTTAGTTCAGCTTGTGACAGCTCCAAACAGCTCATTTACCCAGACAGAAATCTTTAGAGCCTTTGTTGCAATGGAGGGTTTTGGTTCACCACTGTTGAGGTTTACTCACCTTGGACCATTCTCCAAAGACCAGCTGAGGAGGACAATCAACTTTTGCACATGCTTTACTTGTTGGCAGTTTGGGTTCCTGGCAGGTGTCATCAGGGTGTTTCAGGAAACTTCCATCTGTCAGCAGCTGCTTGCAGGACACTCTGCGGGTCTGAATCCCTCCTCCACAGCTACGTGAACACTGAGGAGGAGGAGAATTAATACAGCATTTACACCTGCATGGACACCTGTGCTCTTGAAAAATAACATCTACTTTCAATGAAAAACGAAGCAGCATGGAAAATTCATCTGTTAAAATATTTAATGTATTAGAGATGAGGAGAACTGGAGTTCAAATGTCCAACATATCACCTGAATGCACAGAAGTAGTAGAAATCTTAGAGAAAAACATGCATCTCACGCATGTATCTATGTCCCTCACCAGTTAATACATCAAAAAAAGAAAAGAAGGGAAGAGTGTTAAGAGAGCATAGGGAGATGATGTATGGAATAACAGGTATCCAGCCTCCTGAAATCTTAACAAGGACTTCCACCTCATCCTGTGACTGCCCATTGGCACAGGAGCCTAAACCAGTGTGTTTGGGTTAGTTTGTCCTGATGATGGAAGCTGACACACACACAGAAGGTCGGGAGCTGCCCTCTGTGCTGGAGAGTTTCAAGCCCCTGGCCAGAGGAACACATTTACACTCTTTCTTTCTGTGACCCAGCCATACCTGTTGCCATTCCTCAGCGTGCCAGGCAGGGGGACAATCGATCTGGTTGCAGGCTTGTAAAGAATGAGGCTTTGGGTCTTTGCACTGGTGGGCAGCAGGAGCAGGTCCCCCGGGCTGCTGGCAGGACACGTCCCTGGTCTGGATCCCCACCCCGCAGGGCGCCGAGCAGCGGCTCCAGGGGCCGCTCTGCCACCTGTCCCAAAAACAGCCAAAAACTCACCTTTAGTGACCAAATTCAGCCTGGGGGAGGAACAGTCCTATCCAAACACAGCCCAGCAAAAAGCACAGCTGCAGGCACAGTTATTGATCAATGGCTAAGACATCCCTTTGGTTTGGCTGGAGCACAAAAGTATAAATTGGATTTATAAACTTGCAGGTAACAAGCAAGTGAAGAATGTATTAACAATAAAGTAATAGACCGTGGTTTTCAGACAAATTTTACTTCAGTATTTACCTTTAGAGTACTCCTCTTAAAAATAGCCTGTTGGCAACCTGCTGATGTTTACATTGATAAATGTAAATACGTAAATAGACCTTTCTTAAATTTACACAACTTCCTTTAAATGTGTATATGTTTTCTATAAAACATCCTGTTCCTGTTAACTTCTTCCCTACATTTAGCAAGAGCAGGTTTCTGGAAACACAGAAACAATTTGCAAAGGATCTGGGATGTCCGAGATCAGAAATGGGTAAATAAGTCAGCACACATCAAAATTTCCCATACGGCCCTTTCAAGTGGTTAAATGACCTAGAGGTTTTCTTGGATTTAGACTGAGTTTGTTCTTTCCCCAGAATGTCCAAATAAACGTAGAGAAGCATTAAATTAAGGTGTCTTTAAATCATAATTTCATATTTTTTTCATTCAGCAAAGATAAAAAGTAAATATTCTCAGCTTTTTTTTGTGAAATATCCTTGAAATTTTCCTTCTACCACTAGGAGAGTTAAGGCTCTTTTTCCAACTCTGGCAGATATTCAGCGTGGAAGAGATTTATTTCAGAAAATGTCCCCTATTTCATCAGTGAGATATGAAGAGTGGAAAAGGAGTGAACAAGACCAAAAATACACCCTAATCCCAAAACCTTGTTGAAAACAGAAGTAGTGAAATTCCATCCCCAAAGCATGACCACAGTCCTGCAATCTGAACCCTTTCTGAGAAAGCCAATGTTTATCTAAGCCCCATTAACCCTTCCTTTGCCACCACATGGTTCCATTATTCTGGAGTACCTTGGGGGGCAGAGCTTCGTGTTGCAGGTCCGAGTCATCGGGGGTGGCCTCTTGGAACTGTCACACAGGGTTTCGTTGACACCTTGTTTTGTATCTACGTGCAGACACATGGCAATGGCTTCCTGTGTGCCTGCATTCGAAAGGAAAACACCCATGGAAATAGATTTCTGTAAAGCTTGCTCTTGACTAATACTCAGCAAAAAAAGCAGTGAGTTAAATAGCAGGCTTAAAAGTAACATCTCAAGCAAAAAGGAATGCAGAGGCAGTTTAGTATTTATTTAATACTCTGAAGATATTTGTGAATTATACCTTAACTTCTGTGATATTTAAAAGTCTTGATTTGTCATTCTACTGCTTGGAAAACCAATAAAAAACCAGCTTTCTCTGTCAAACTACTACCAGAGGCTGCATCTACTGGGTCTGTAATGATCCTAAACCAAATATTACCTCCATTGCCAAAATTGAGGTAAAAAGTGATTCCTTCTCACTTACCTTGCCTTTAATAAAGAGCTAAAGATCTGCAAAAATTGTAAAAATGCAGAAGACTTGCAAAGCTATAGTCAGGAGAAACCTTCTATGTTTAGTCAGCCATTTTCAGTGGCCAAGAGATGCAATGGTTTTGCTGAAGGCAGCAAATCTGACCCAGCTTAGAGCTTTCCTCACTCGTTACCATTCTTGGCACCTTCTGATCTGCAGCTCTTGCTACTTGGATCTTATCACTAAAGCATGGAAGATTAGTAATGCTCAAATTTCTATAAGCAAAATGAAATGTAATATAAGTTTCCTTTAGAGCAAGACAGCTTAGTGAATACACATTCAATGAACTACTTCTATTTTAAACTTCTGCAATTATCCAATTTTATATATCATATATTTTAGTACGAAAGCCTTGCTCAATTTCAAAGTTCACTCACATGCCCATAAAATACAAGATGGTTGTGATGTGCCTGGGGGATTCTGTGTATCTGGGATGTTCTGTACAAGCAATGCTAATGATCCGAATCCTATAGAACTAAAGAGCTGAAATCATAAAATACCTTTATTGTTTCCATGTAAAAATGACTCTTGAAGAGTTATAGTTTCATAGAATTTAAATTCCTTTCCTGCTTATCTTTCACTTATCTTCAGTGATTTTGTAAGGACACTGCTGACCACCAGCCATTCCAGTGGGCTGGAACACCTGACACAGAAAATTCCACCCCCAGGCCAATATTTCTCTCCTGTACGCTGTCATTTTTTTCATACACCAAAGGTGTTCCCTCCATCTATAAACAACTTGAATTCAGTCCAGTGTATCAGCCAGCCCAGGCCACAACCCCAGTCAAGCCAGTCCAACTACTTCAGACACCTCAGCAGGGGTAAAGCAGTAGCAATTTTCAGAGTAACACAGATTCCGGTTTCTTTCAGGCTCTCTGGTGCACCTCGAGATCCCCTCTGGGACTCATTTGCAGTTCAGAAAGACCTTGTTATATAAATGTTTTGACTACATCTGCAAAGTGATGAATTTTTATAGAACAAAAGACCTGACCTTAAATATGATTGACAACCTATTCAGTTCTCTTGTATCAAAGTATTGATAATTCTGTTAACATGGAGCACACACATCATGGGAAAATGTTTTACTAGTCAGGCTGAGAATAAATATTTAAAACAAATACCGTGACTGTAATACAGACATGAAAATGCCCAAAGATGACAAAACAATAAACATAATTTTTGTTATAGAAGTAGGGGAATCAAAAGCCTTCTTTCCAGTCAATCCTCAAGTGTTTAATAGGAGCAGCTTCCCTTTCCCCTCGCACAGGAAATGCACATTTGACTGTCTACAGGAGAGAATGAAGCATTTTGAGTTGGGTTCTGACAGAGACAGACAAGTAATCAAGTCCATGCCAAGTATCCATATAATCTATATTTTAGGTCATAATCTACCCTATGCTATCAAGCTTTACCTTCACTGACCTCCTTGTGTTGCTGTGAGAAAACTCTTCTCCAAGGTGATTCTTGTGCTCTGGAACAGGTTGCAACACGAAGAGTCATCTTTATATCCCACACAAAGGAGGGGAATGAAATGAAATTCCCCTCAGATCATCTAAATTGGCAATAATGTCATGAGAATTTTTATCTTGGTGTTATATAAGCTAAATTGGCCAGCCAAATGAACAAAAGGCATATCATACTAGGTGATGGGGCCTGACTACAAATTGCCACCTGGAGTTCATTAAGTTGTTCCTGCCTTGCAGCAGGACCTGCGGAGCTTTAATCACATTAAGAGGGGAAAATGTTGATATGTGGTATGTTTTTCATTTGACTGAAGTACAGAGCACAAACTGCATTAGCAATTCTTCCCCACAGGGGCCTCAATGAAAGAAAACCTGCACCCTGTTTTGATGCTGTAAGTACAAAATGGATACTAAAGAGTTGTTAAAAACCTACCACGAAGTTCCTTCCTGTTCCTTCATTCTCAGTTCAAGAACGCTATTCAATAAATAACTGCACTTAATTGATGTTAAATTTGCTTGAATTTAACTGTCAAAATGTCTTCACAATTAATCAGATTTCTCACCCCAAATTATAATTTTCCATTAGCTGGGAACTTCAATCGCTGATAAACTTATTCTATGTCAATTGGAAAATGGAAAAATCTATTATTCAAACAAGCAAAGTTTTATATGTATGACTTTCTTGGCTTATAACATAAACATACTAGATAATTTAACTAAAACATTATGTATGCAGCAGGGAGCATTAAGTATTTTTACAGTAATCTGATGCACTATTGTAGTAATTACCCTACTATTCAGTGAAATAGAATATTTTCTATTTTAACCCAGCATTCAAACCACATACATTTACATTCTTTTACAATCTTTTCTGTGCGATGAAATATACACTGCTTGAAGCTGTGTTAAAAGATGAAAATGCTTGAATTAAGCCCAGAATTTCTGTTCCTGCATTTTTTAAGTACAAAGAAAATGGGGGTGGAAAGCTGCTGTGCAAACCTTGAGAAGGTGGATCTATTCTCTATACCTGGAAGAGGAAGGACATTTATTTACATCAGACAGTCTCAGTTTGGTGACTTCTTAAAAACATGTACTATAAGCTGAAAATAACTCAGAAGAAATGCTAAATTCTACATCTCCTTGAGCCTCTCTGTGTATCTATTTTATACTTCTGTAAGAGAGTGAACAACATCTGCAGCTAATGAAACAAATGATACAAGTGACCAGTTATCAAGGTGACTCCAACACAAGCTGAGAGCAAATTCTCTCAGCTTTATATGTGAGTCTCTGAACGGTCATTGTTTTTCTTAGAGCCCTTGAATTTGGCTAGCATCCATTAATATTCTAAGAATCTCAGGTTTCTCATAAATAAAATGGTAAACTTTTAGCCCTTATGGTCCAGACAAAAGCCTGAAAACACAACTTGACTGCACTCTGAAGTTACCAAAGCCACAGAGGCTACAGAGGAAATAACAGGAACTACATATGTTATTTACTGCTCAATCTCATTATTTTTAGGCCAATGTAATGACTTTAGGTGGCTCAAATAATAATTTTTGAAGTATATGGAGTATTATTATTATTATTATTAATAATAATAATTACATTTAACCACCAAAATCTGCCTCTTTGAACTAAAGGTATATTTAAAACAAGAAAATGTTCAGTGATTTTTAAAATGAAAAACATCCCTTTAAAATGTTGTTGAGTAGTTAAATGATTGACAACACTAAAGAAATGCTATAGATTACAACAAAAACATTTCTCTTCAGGCATATTCTTTATTCTCATAATGATTATTAATTCCCTACTGATGATACTATGTAAATTATACTCACATCTGGGACTCTCACATCATGGCCAAAGTTCTTCAGATTTAAAACAAAAACAAAAACAATGAAACCCAAAAAAACATTCAGGGAAAATGAAGGCAAATTCTGAGATCCCCAAGCACACAGCTGGCTTAATTTCAGTTTGGGATTTCTTTAGGCACTGAATAAAAAACCAGATCTAGAGATTTCAGACTGGTTACAGGGCTTCCTATGGGTATTAAAGGTGATGTCTGCCTATGACTAATAGACCTCGACAGCTTTTATTTACACTCATGGAAAGACTGATGAAGGAAGCATTAATTATGCTAAGAGGCATAAAACAACTCAGTTGCTCTCAAAACCTCAATTTGTTTGGCTCTTCACATGCTGTATGAGAAGCCACAGAGGTTTGGTGCAGAAAGCACACAAGTGACCCAAGACTGGTGTGACTCTTGCTCTAGAACTGGAAAGATGATGTTTGATAACGCCTTGCAAATCACCCTCTGTAAGTCTAATACCCAAAAACCCTAATGTTTCCATCTGCATTTTTTCATCTGCTTTGCAGAGGGACCAGAGGAGACTGAATTACAAGTCTAGTCTGTGTGAGGATTAAAAAAAAGGTGCAAGTGACAAGCTCTGAAAGAGAGATTCGGACTTTGCTCAAATAGTGGCTGTAAAAGCTTCCAGCCTACTTAGACCCTGCAGAATTTTTCCTCATTCAGAAAGAGTTAAGCACTAAGAAATGGGGGTAGGGAGGATACAGAAATCCACAGGAATTTGTTTTAACAGCCACTGCTAGATGCATACGTACTAGAGAAAAAAAGTATCTAATATAATTTACATTACACTGGGTTATTCCAAACTCAGACAACATTATTTCTTATAATGAAAGAGTTCATCTAATTGAAATGAGATTTGAACATAAAACTTAGCAGAAATGGATCAGCTCCTTTGAACTACACAATGGAAAAATAGTAGACAGTGAGATCATTAGTTAGTACATTGCAGTGAGTTGGAAACAGAAGAGATGTCTGGTTCCCTTAAAACTATTTATCGGCAGGTAATTTTTGGTCTGCTTGAAAGCCTTTGCCAAGGCAGCCTAAAGACCAGAGCTGATAGAGAGGAGAAATCACCTAAACTAGCACAGCAACATGGGGGCTTCTGAAGCTGCTCATTGATAAAATACCCTGACAACTTCCCACATTTCCCAGGAGCATCACGCAAGGAAAATGTCTAGACACAGTACCAGCAATACCACAGAAGTCTTAAAAACACAAATAGATATTTTCTTTCAGACTTCTTCAAATGAGTCATTTCTATTGCATAGCAAACAAATTTTTAGATTAATGTGAACACCTATAAGACAATTCTGGGTCAGGGAACCTCATAAATTCATGAAAGGGTCAGAAGTCAACAACAGAATTCATACTCGGCTCCCCCAGGAACAAAATTAAGCTGAACACGAGATTCTGCTCATCACTCATTTTGAAGTTCCTTCCAATGAAACTGCTGTGTTCAGTGCAGGCTCCGTAAATTACCATCAGCCTGTACACCAAGTGCAAGTTTTTATGGGGATGCTTTGCAAGGACAAACTCACCCTTGAAGATGCAGAATGCAAACATGCACATGTGCAATAGCAGGCAAAGAGTAGAGATTATTTCAGCCTACATATCTGATCATATCCTCAAACTTCAAAAACCTTGGAGTTTTAGAACACCTCTGGCAAAGACATTGGCTAAAAAGCAGTAAAGTGGATTTAAGACGGCAAGAAAATGGTTGTATGTTACAAAAAATCAGTTGAGATACCAGAACTACAGATTTAAAATTAATGAATGGTTTGCTTCTGCTTTACAGTAGAATTTCTTTATTTCTAAAACATTTCTCTTACTAAAATATGAAACAGAGACTCTCAGCCACAATAGCTGTCACTACCATCTCATGCTTCTACAAACATACTTTGACTACAGTCTCTCCTCCCTAGCCAGTCATGATGCCCATGCAGATAGTGCAGGGAATGGGATGTTCCAGCTTTGGTGATCACAGGTGCTGTTATTCCTATGGATCAACTCCCTCAGTAAGCAGCAGTGGTAAATGATAAAGGAGGCAGGCACTAGCAGTCACTTCCCATCCTGCTGATCCCATTCTGGGCCATCCCTGCCAGCTTCTGCCTTCCAGCTTTGAGCTGGTGAACAGCACAAAGGAGGCTGCTGTCCGTGAGCTCTATCTCGCTCCCCACTTCCAATTGTTTCTGTTTTCCCTTTTTTTTCTACATTTTTTTATTTCTTCTATGGGTCCAACTGTCTTCACTTCCCACTGATGTCAGCAGTCCTGTCATATATAGGTGTGTTCACAATCCCACTGCCTCCACTTAACACTTCATAACTCACTTGTGCTCGGTCCCAAAGTACAGCAAGTAGTAGCAACACCAGCAGCCTTGTCTGGTAACATGTACTTACTACGACAGGGAGATTCGATTACATCCAAGGAGGAATGTGCCTAACTACTTGCAGACAGATGTATGGCACAGAGTTCCTCTGCAGTGATACAGAGAGACTCAAACCAGCTCCTGTTTGATCTTCCCGCTGGCCAGCCTGGAAGCAAGTCTCACTAATTACAACTTTGTGGATTCCTACTGTTCTGCAGAGAATGGCAGCATTTGGGAAGAAAAGGAATAAACATGGGAATTTTTATTCTAAAACCATACATTTTGGTGCCTAGAAAAAGGTAGATCATGTAAATGTTTCCTCCACTGATGCATCCAACATACTGGTGCCACAGGTGGCCTGGCAGCTGACTCTCCTGCAGCAGCAGGACTAAAGCAAGTTGCTGAATAAACTTCCTGCACCTTACTTAAGCCAACAAGTGTTTGCTGAAGGAAAGAAAGTACTTTGAAATACCCTATTGATAACCAAAAGTATGTTAAAGTTTGTAGCTGCAGGTTTTCCTACAGATCAACATAGTTACTTCAGTGTAACACTAACAGGAGATGCAACAATACCAAGCAATGCCAAATTCTTACAACTCAGGATAAATGATGAAAAAATAAAAGGTACCTCCAAGACATGTGGCTGAACACGGAGTGAACCCGATATATTCCCAGTCATAAATCACACTGCCATCTTCAGCACGAGGAAATTCTGGTGTGTAGGGGACAGGATCACTGTCACAGGACACCTGGTGACAGACTCGTTCTGTTGGTGGCTTCACATCTTCACATTCCTCCTCAGGCAGCTCCACCTCAGTCTGGGTAAAGGCCAGGAGAATCCGGCACTTCACATCTCGCACCTGGATGCCACTGCCACACGTGGCACTGCATGGAGACCAGGGCTCAGGAATAAACCTGCAGACCATCACAGCACTGTCATTTATTTGTTCCATGTAATTATGTCTGTGTGTGCACAACTAAAACACAGCCAACACACATAAATGTGTGCTTAGACACAGAGCAGACAATACATAATACTGACGCTTAAACAGAATGAATAGTCAAGTATCTTAAGTCTCTCACTTGACTCTCACATCCCAGACCATCTATCAAAATTCACACAAGAAGATGTGGGAAAAGATGAGAAAGAATCATGAGGAACAGGGAAAGCCTTTCCTTTTCTGAGGAACAAGGAAAACACCTAAATCTTTTCTCAGTCTCCTTCAGGGGGGAAAAAAGGAGAAACTCCAGGAAGATGTATCTATACAATATAAAATAGCTCCCCAGGTACACAGACCTGGGCATATGCCAAATGTATATTTGCAATCTGCTTAAATCTGAGAGCTCCTCACTTTATGTCATACTAATAATCAGCAACCAGAGAGAAGAGAAGAGAAGCCCTTTTCAAATGGAGGCATATCCAGTGCACAGCACTGCAGGCTGCTCTTCAGATTCAATCTTGCATGCAGCCTCTCATCTTCAATAAAGAGCCTACAGTCTAACCAGCCCACAGTCCATCATTTTTATTAGAAAGCTTTTGTGCTCCTGATGAACTACAGTAAAATCTTGTTTCACAGGTCATGAATTTGTTATAATATTCTCTGACTTTGAGGGTCACATTAATATCTGACAGTAATTTTCAAAATGGCACTAGAGCCAAGGGGTTGAATTTCACCAATAAAGTCATCCTGGGTGGCTCTGGGGTGTACTTTATAAGAAATCAGATACAGAATTTCCTAGAACTTTTTTTCACCCTGTGAAAAGGCAGCAGTTGCTCTTTATTATGTGTCCAAATGTAGCTGATGATCAAAACACCAGCAGGAGATATAGGAGGATAATTTGACCAATGTTAAAAACGTATTTGGAAAGAAAGATCCAAATTAGGATTCAAATATTTGGCCCTTATCTTGGATAAGGAATTATCCTTCTCTTACAGCAGGAAAGCTGCCCTTACAAACATAAGAACACTTGTGTAAGACAAAAATCAGTATTTACACTCTGCATACACAGTAAGCACAGAAAAATGTCAACAGTGTGGTTTGATTCTGTGCACAGTTTATCATCTTGCCAATAATTTCTTGCCAGTATACACAGAGGAAGAATCAAATAGAAGAAAGGAGAACAGATGGCCGGATAACTTGTAAGGATACTCTAAGTCAGTCCTTGGGATAGTCACCCAGGCTGTGATTGGGACAGACCCCAAAAGAGACTTTTTCCTGTGGAAAAGGCTATTCCCATTTCCAACAGAGGTTAAAAGATTAACTGGTTATTCTTTAAGGAGATGTTAATGGAGTATCTTTACAGCTCTGCTACAAAGATAAATATATCTAAGCCCCTCAAAGTTTCCTTTGTTAGAGCTCACTGGTCCTCACCAGACTTCAGGAAAAGGCACACTATCCCAGCTCCTCCTGACACTGAGAACTCCCAGTGCTCATCCCTTCACAAGCCTGAGAACCTTCCAACATTCCAGATTGATTTTTGTTGGAAGGACACTATCAAAACAGTGGATGGCCATGTCCTACAGATTTGATCCTGTCTGATCAAATCTCAGCAAATGCCAGGTTAGGAACAACCCAACAGCCCAGTGAGTCTGATGGCACAGCTGGTGCCAGCTGGGTCAATGTCCAGATGCTTTTGATATAAATGCTAATGACTGTCCTGTGGGAAAATCTGCAAAGGAAGGCTTTCTCTTACCCCAACAGACAGAATCAGCTTAATCCTGGAACATCCAATCTCACAGTCTTTTCAAAGACAGCCATGCAAGCTACCTAGGATGGCAAAATCACCCTCATCCAATGAAATGCTTAAGCATGAGCCTAACTTAAGCATATTAGCTGTGCTTTGAAGTCAACAGGATGACAACGTGTTCAGAGGGAAACTTGTGCTTAAGTGCTTTATTGGATCAAGGCCAGTGTGCATAGGCTTAACAGAATGATTACTTTCTTCTCCTTCTGTGTAAAAAAAAAAAAAAAATTAGGTCCATTTATACTTAGGTACCTAAATGGAAAAATAAAATTGATGGACATTTATAGCTGAAAATAGTTGGTTGGTCTTCTAGCCATACCTAAGTTTATAGTCTGAAAGTAATAACTTCTTCTGGTAAAAGCATGACAGCAGCATACCAGAAATTAGTGTTAGTTTTGTGTACTGTTAGTTGAGTGCATTTAAACATTCCAAAAATAATGTATTCCAAAAACATTCTTTTGAAATCCTGTGTAAATGAAAGGAAATTTTTAACCACAGATATCATTTCACTCAGCAACCAACTGATTTATAAAGAAACTCAGAAAATTCTAAGCATTTTTTCTTGACTTATAGCAAGCCCATATTAGAATTGAGATTTTTGTGTTGAATATTAGTGTCTGGTATTTTTTCAGTGAAATGCAAGATAAAAAAAATGAACACATAAAATACTTTTTATTGTACCTTCGCATTTGCTAAACTAGTCATGTGACTATTTACCTATTGAAATCCTAAACTATAAAACTTCTCCAAGGATGATCATGTGCAAGTCACACTAAGTACAACAGATGACAATAGAGACTGCAAATATGAAAGCAGAGCAAGGAAATGTCTGAACACTAAGAGAGCTGATTTTTATCTAAATTTTGAGTTCAGGCAGATGGGGGCTTTTTAAATTTTTACTTCATCTTGAACATGCAAAACCAAAGCCTGTGACAGGTCATTAAAGCAAAACTCCATCAGTCTCAGATGTGAGGTACTTTGGCATTCACAGCATACACGTGGTAATGTTTTGGACACAATACTTCCCTGAAGTAAACTCAGTCTGCCTTCAATGGGCACACACTCACAGTTATCTCAGGTCAGGATTAAGGAGCATCAAAGTACTTGTACTACAATGCATTGTAGATCATCAGCAATTTATAATGGAAAGGGAAATTAAAATTTTCTGAGGCCTTTAAGCTTGTAGACGAGACTTCTCTTCTTATTAAAAAAAAAAAAAAAAAAAGAAAATGCAAATTTGAGCAGGTACAACTTTTTATAATGAGCTTTTTTACCCAGCCATTCTTCCCAATGGTACATTGAACTAAATTGCTCCTATACTTGTCTGAGCAGGTATAAATAATGAAGACACCACAGATGCAGCAGAGGGTATGTCCATGCTGCAGTGTTATCAGTCTAGCACTAATGGAAATGTGCATTCACCTGGCACATGCTGTAAAAGCAAGTGTAGGATGACCTGGGAAATGAAGCAATGACCTAGACTAGTGATGATAAAACTGGGACAGAGCAGTCCAACTCAACCAAATCAAATCTGAACTGAAAACTGAACTCAGTGCAGCCTTCTTCAGCTTACTAAAGACTTGGAAAACATGGTGTCTCTTAATTTTTTATTTTCCTCATGACCACAGTTCTTGCTTTCAGTTAAGACAGAAAATGTCTAAATAATGAAAAAAAAAAAAAAAAAAAGAAGCTGCTCTAGCAATATTTCCAGTCCAGTCCTAAGGCACCAAGGGTTGTGGATAAAAGTCTAAAGAAGCATCTAAAATGTTGGCTGTTACTGAGCAGAAAACTTCCATGATGCTGGCAACCTAGCCCTCCCTGCAGCACCACCTTTGCCTGCCCTGAACAGAGTCACACTGCTGGTTTCATCAGCCTCAAGGGTAATGGTAAAAGGTAAAATCACCAGCCCATTTTCAGAGAAGGAGCTGTGAGAAATGGGAAATTCTCTATCACCAAAGGGACAGCGGGGACATGTCTGTGAAAATGACTGCAATGAAGTGGGAATCTTTGTGAGAAACACTGCATTTCACATCACTTTTTAGCTCACATTGCTGAAAAAATATATCAGTTTTTGAAAGCATTTTAGTTTTTCCCTAAGCAATGACAGAGCAAGGCAGCTGAGGTGTCTCTTTCTTTAACTTAGGAGTAATAAAAAGGATGCAAAAACTTGCTGGAGCTTCTCTGCGAATCCCACTGTAACTAAGAAGGCTCGAGGGAAGAACATTTAAAATAATGATTGGTATCAACTGTCATCACATTCCACAACTGAAAACTCAAAAGGTCAGACCTACATTTTTCTTGGCCTCACTTTAAGGACAGTCATTTTTTATTTTGCTAATAATAAAAAAAAAGAAGCTTTTGAACATTCCCCCTCTATGTAAATTCAGGACACCAGCCGTGGTAGACCACAGAGGCAGAAGTATTTATCTTCCACAAGCTACTTTTGGCATATCCATCACTTGTGGGTTCTAAAACACAGCTGCATTTATTCTCTTATTCATTATTAACTAAAATATCACACAAAAGCATAGAGAGAAAGTTGTCATAAAAGGATGGACTAGAAGTTGAGACTTCATATTGTGGTTTAAATTTGGATCACAACAGAATAACTAAAATTAAAAGTGATGGCATTTCACCAAGGCAATAATAATTCTCCTGCTAGGCAGAGGTGGGCTATGAGTTATTACTGTGCCATGTCTAAATTACAGAAAACAAAGTTAAACAGATCTGAACCACAGGGAAATCTTGTTATAATTTTTTTTCTGGGAGAAGTAACAATTTATTGTCACAGTTTCTTTTTAAATCTTAATTCCTGACCCAAAAATCTGACTCTTGCTGGAAAGATCCAGAGCAGTTTAGGCATGAGGTTTAAAGCACTGATGGAGAAATTTCCTGGTTGCAAACCATTATTGCCCACATGATCAACAGACAATCTGCAAAAAAGAATGGTGTCGGGCATCAGTTATTTCCCATTTCTCCTTACCTGTCACCTTCCTTGAAAGACGAAAGAGGAAGCAGCTGGCAGCAGAAGACAGTAAAGTGAAACTAATGGGGAATCTGGCTACAGTGCTAGAGCTGTGTCCCAGGAGAGCCCAGAGTGCCCAGACTGGGGGGGCACAGCCCCTCAGAGCCCCTCAGCACAGAGGGGGTGGGGAGAAGAGTCATCTGCAAGAGGTGGCTGGAGAAACCTTTCAGACTTAGGTGGAGATGCTCCTGGAAATTGTGAAGGAAAGCCTAACGACAGGATGAGGCTCATGACTGAAAGATGAAAAACAGCCAAGTCTCCAGGGTGAGAGGAGAAGAAAAAGGCACCAGTGGAATATATGGGTCACAGCTAGGAAGGATGAATCACTGCTGATTGTCATTGTCAGGACAAAGCACAAAGCAGCCCATGACAAAGTTTCTGGCTCAGCTCTGTTACATTCTACATATCCTCTGAACCAGCAATGCTGTGTCCTCCCTGATTGTTGTCAGACTGATGCTGAAGGATCCTAAAAACCCAGAAACTGTATTAGCTCATGGTTTCCACAGCAGGATTTTGTGATGCTGGAGATAATTTACTTTATAGCTTCATGCTGAATCCTCTCTAGAAGTGACCTCATATACCTTCATTCTGGTATCCTGACACTTAAAAAGCACATCTGATTGCATCATCCCCCTTTGACACTCACACTTTATTTTTATATCTTTGCTACTACCCTGCCTGAATTCAGGGCCACTGATGTGGAGAGTGAAATAACCACTCACAGTAGGCTGACACTTGACTTGAGAGGCTGGAGCAGTGAAAAGTTTAAACTACAGTCACCATAACTATATAAACACCTGTTTGGCAAGACGTTTCTCCTGTGAGTCATTGCAGGTGTAAAGATTTTATTACTCATGGTCACACCTGTTGCTGCATGTGTGCCAAAAATCAGAAATAACTTGATGGAAGAAGAAAAATAAGCATAAGGTACACTCCGCTATCAGAGCAATATAGATTCAAAGTAATTTCATTAAGCTCATCTAAATTATTTCAAACTGACATTACTACAAAAGAGTGCAGAATGCAGCAAAGCACAATAAAATACTGTTCAAAATCTCATCGTATACAAAGTTAATACTTTTTAGAAATCGAACTACTTTAATGCCTATACATTGAATATATTACAAATATAAATATGTGTGTGTGTGTATGAAAT
Source organism: Trochalopteron elliotii (assembly GCA_024734555.1). Classification (NCBI taxonomy): domain Eukaryota; kingdom Metazoa; phylum Chordata; class Aves; order Passeriformes; family Leiothrichidae; genus Trochalopteron; species Trochalopteron elliotii. The sequence continues at coordinate 629,419 of JANPWX010000378.1, forward strand.
GTACACAGGGGGTATAAGCAATTCTGTGAATGCCCTAACATACAAGGGTCAGGAACAAGTGTAGCTGGATTTAAGCTATGCTTTCATCCCCAGGACTTGCAAGGCTTAACCTCATCATTTTTTAAGAGGACTCACAAAATCCAGATGTTATTTCACACATATACACATGTAAAATAGCACAACTTACCCCCAGAGATGCAGCTAAGCACAGAGATCAGCAGGTTTTTCTCACTTTATGCATTGGTCTCACCCCCCAAGGAAATCCTGGCAACCCTACAAAGTACCTCTTAAGTTTTAATACCACCACTACATTCTTTAGGTTACAGCAATGACTGGGATAAAACCAAAGTATTTTAATTTATTTCTGCCGAAGCATCTCCACATGCATTAATTAGGGCTTAATTAGACTAAATCAAGATCCCTTTGAATTCTTGAATGATATGGGGGCACTGTAATAGTGTAGGTCTGTGTCATCCAGAACAGGAGCTCCAGAAGCAAAGTTATTGAGATGTAAAATTAGGAACAGCTCACCACAGGACTCATCTCCCATGGAGGGCCAACTGTCAAAGCAAACTGCATAGCAACAATCATTCCAGAGATCTGCAAAACACCCTGGAAATGTTTCCTCACTGTACAAGGCAGTGTACTTACGTTGGCTCTTCTGAGACTGTTATGGTCTCTTCCATTTCATGGGCCTGTTTAAACCACGGCAATTTTGCTTCCACAGGACTTTTTTCTGGTAGAGGAAAAAAACCCCAAAACATTCAGTAAATTCTCCAAAATCAAAGCAATATATAGATGTTGACATTAGTCACCTCAGAACTTCACAGTTTACATTGCTTATTGACCTGATGCTTTTGTAGATGTACAGGATAATAAAACGAAATTCACTAGAAAATTTCATCATGCTGTTTGAGCTCCATTCTTTGTTTTAAATATGCAGAAATGGAGAAGGAAAAAGGAAAGTATTTTGAGTATAACTTAATGAGCTGCTGAGTCACACAGAGAATGTTGACACATTTAATGAAGGCAAACAAGAAGATGCCAGGTGATATATATGGAGTTTCATTCCCATTTCAAGTATTATTGAACAACTCCTTCTGCCTGTGTTAAGCTCATTAATTTTGGTTTTCCCAATTTGACCAGACTATATAGAATTAGTTGGCACATTCACCTCATGACAGTCTGGCCACATTATCAGCAAAAAATATCAGCAGGGCACTTTTCCTAGCACCAATAATTAAAGTGCTTGTTTCTGCCAAAACTGAAAAAAAAAAAAAAAAAAAAAAAAAAAGAAAAAAAAAAAAAAAAAAAGAAGCCCTAGTAAATTCCAGCTTCTGGCATTTCTGAAAAAGGTTACCAGGGGCTTTTAATTCTCCGAACAGAAATGTGAAAAACAATAACAGAGCCAGACAAAATTCCAGTTACCTTTTGGCTTGTAACAGGGTATTGGCACGATGCACTCCTCTTTTATGTGCAGCTTGAGCTGTGGGTTGCAGCCCCCGACGTGCTGCCCGCGGTGGTCGATGCACAGCACGACGCGGTAGCGCAGCCCCCGGCCGCAGGTCACCGTGCACTGCAGGGGACAGCACAACCACCTCACCCTGCTGCTCTGCTGCCCCTGCAGGTGCTGCTCTGAGGGGCGTCACAACCAACAACGGGGTGGTCCCTAAAGTTTTACCCATCCGGAGGTAGGAATTTGTCCCTGCACTGCTAGGTGAATAAGGGAAAGGTTGATGCTGGAATGAAAGTCTGAGTTTTGGGAATGCAGGTGATTTCTTGGGGTTCTGTGGAGCTTATCTGATTGGCAACAGCCTGAAACAGAGGTGGCTATGCACTGAGGATGCACCCTCTTCCAGTGGTGATTTTCAGTCAAGGCTGTGTCAGGGCAGCTGCATTTTCTGCACTCTTGTGTCACTGTGGATGAACTAAGGAATTACAGGAGTGCTGACCTATCTGACTGTATCAGATAACTACAGCCAGGAGAAGTTGGCTTGTGCTATTGTTACTATAATGAATGGGAAGAATGCTGGAAAATCACCCTTGCAGACTTGCCAGCCCCTAAGACAGACATGCCTTTAACTACTACAGCCAGTGAAATACTACATTTATCAAGAACTGAGACATAAATGACCTGACTGCAAAGGGGCCTGACCTCTGTCTCTAACTTCTCCTCCATGCAAAGCAGGAATTCAACTGACACAAGGAATTCTACATGGATTTTTTCTCCACACAGGCACATTAACATTTTGATTATCAGGCAGAACTGCTTAGAGCAAACTTTTCCCAGTACTATTGGTTATCTTTCAGGGCTATGCTTTTCCAATAGTCCTGTTCTAATAAATACATAGTAACACAAGACCAGAAGCTTCCTTTAGAAAACAAGTCTGAAGGTCCAAATTACTTCTTAACTTACTTGAGACCACTCCATCGCCACCCACTTAGGACAATCAAACAGATTGCAGGTCTGAATGACTTTGGGCTTTGGGGCATACATGCATTTCCACTCCTCCACTTGCAGTATCTCTCCATGAATGGTCTCCTCTACACAGACAAAACTTCTCCTCTGAATACCACCTCCACAGGAAACTGAACATGCAGTCCACGGGTTATGTTCCCACCTGGAAAAAAAACCTCAAAAAGTTCTTTCTTATTCCACTAACCTCTATTGAAAATGCAAAGTATTGAGTCCAACCTTAGTGTCAATTAAAGCTCACTGGTAGTTTGGTTGCTGCATTCTTCCCACATACAAGTACATTAACTCCTGACCTACCTTGCATTATTCAAGGCTTAAATTCATGTGCAAAATCAGAAGTAGAACTGCAAATGTAGGTACATTTCAAACTGAAAGCTCTTATTCTCATACATAATTTAGAAAATGTGAATGTGCTGAGTTTGATTACTGGAATGAATTTACTTTCAAATAGTCTAAATCATCTAAATGGAATATTTTTGACAATTAATTTACGTGATCACATAGACACTTATTACCATTGTCAAAGAAGCCCCTGTATTTAAGATTCTATGAAGTCTGAAAGACAAAGACAAATCTGTTTGCCCTGATTGAGGGTCTTACTATTTACAAGCTCATCTCTGCTACCATCACTCAGACTACCCTTAAAAATCTGTTCCTGAAGGAATTTTTACGGGATTTCTAATACTTTGGGTCAAGCCAGCCATCTCATACCAAACTGCCTTCATCCATAAGGACTGTGATGAAATTAAATTGTGGCAGGTACCATTTGGCTGGTCATGACTGCAGTTCTGCAAGTTTTCCACCCTCATTAAAATGCCATTGAACAGCCTTGTATTCACACTTTCCAGCTTGCTCCAAGCAAAAGGCAGCTGCTCATCCATCTCAGCTGCCTTGGCTAACTCAGCTGATTGCTCCTGCAGCAGGAAAATGCACAGATTAAGGAAAATTTTGGATTAAGAAAAGCCTGTGAATCAGCAGAGCTCTGGGGTAGTAGCCTCCAACAGAGAGATAAAAAACAATCTGCTGGGAAGAAGTATCTTCAAAATGGACATCTATTCACAATCTTAGACCTAACTACAATAAAGATGGAAAATGTGGCACCATCTGAAGTGAGAATGACATGAAGGTTTTTGGGCTACAAACTTGGTTTCATTCACCTCTTACAATGAATGCACATTTAAGCAATCACCTCTCAAAAAAACCTAACTTCAATAATGTCCTGCTCCTGTCACATAATAAGCTTCTATCAAAGCATTTGTCTGTAGGTTCCAATGACCCCCCCCACAATATCTCCTCGCCCTTTACCTCCTATCTCTTTCTTTCTTCCCATCACCTTCCTGAATCAAAGCCAAGCTGTTGGAAATTATTGAGTCCTGCAGGTTCATCAGTGTCTGGTTAGTTAAATCTTGTCTCTATTACTGCAGAGGCTCAGAAAGGATCATGAAAATAATTATTATGTCCTGAACAATGGCCTCAGCAAGTACTACAATATCCCACCAAAATCACTTAATCAAGAGTAATCAACTTGGCTATCATAAAGGAAGTCACAATATCAGACTCAATGAAGCAAAGGCCTATAAATCAAAAGTAAATTTAAGCAGTCTGCTTTTTATGATGCAGCAGGTAAATCAAGGACACTTCCTATTTTAAGCAATTCATTAAGCTGCCTAGAAAAACATATTAATCATGCTTAAGCTCAACAGAAAAATGAGCATGAAACACAGAGCAAGCCAAGGGACATTAACCATGGAGTATATACTCAAAAGCAATCTGAATAAAGCTGTATGCTGAGATATGGATGTCATATCACAATAACAAAACACATCTGAAGAGCAAGAGTTACACTCTTCTTTGACTTAAATGGCCAGTGTTAACTAATTTTCTTTTAAAAAATCAGGAATTAAAGAGCAATTAACTATTCAATGAATTAGCAGCTCACGGATTTGTATATAAGGCTCACTGTGCTGTATGTAATATAAGACTTGCAAGTGTTTATAGCATGAAGTTTTATAGTTGTTTTTCTTTATCTCATCAGTCTCAAACACACTCCAGATCCCATACTCCCACAAGCATTTTCAAGATGGAGTGAGGTCCATGGCTACTGGGGAAAAGGGGGGTCTTGGGCAAGCAGTCAAAGGAGATACTTTCCAGAACCCACAGCTGTCAAGGGATCCTCAACAGTCCAACAAGTCTGAAATAAATGGAGGCATTCCAAAAGCTTTAAAAGAAAATTTTCATCCTGGGAAATTTTTCTATTTATTTCAAAAGAATTCCCCATCTGTAAAAATATTTCAGTGGGGCATTTACAGCTCTAGCTGCAGGAGAACTCTTTCAAGATCTTGTGGTATGCACCACGACCTTCCCACAACTTCCTGGTGTGAATGGGAAAGCAGTGGTGAACACCACAGGACTGCAGGGCAGCCTCCACATGGCCCTCATGTTATGTAGGAGGTGTGATGTAGGACTGCTGCTCGAGGTGAAGGAGCCTGTGCAGCTTTCCTCAAGTATATATCCTGTACTTTGGTTTTCCTCCTGCTTTGCAAGAACAATCCTGGGTCAGCACGCTAGAAACAGGTAAGAAAAGGAAAGAAAGTCCTGCTGGCACCAGCTCTGAGCCCTGCTTGGCCTCCTGCTGTTTTACAGTCCTGACTCTGAAGCATCACCCAGGAAGACCACGATACTCTCTGACAGAACACACTGAGGTGCTGAAATGAGGTGGGCCTCTGTCTGTAGCTCTTGGTGTTTGAAATAAGAGAACCTGCCCACAGCTTTATCACAGATATAATCTATCTCACCACAGTGTCATGCAAACGTGCTGAGCACAGTAAAGCACAGAAAGGGGGATTAAATTTCTCTTCCAAGTGGTCTTCAAGCCCTGAGTGGTTCAGAAGATGAAATACTCATGTAAATACATTAAGCTGAGTTCCAGGAGAGATCTGAAGTACAAAGGCATTGGCAAAAGAAATGGAAAGGGAGAGACAGAGAATAAAATTAGAGAACTCTACAGGAAAAAGCTGTAGAGGAAAAAAATCCCCATCTATGCATGAAAGCCAAAGTACATCACAGGACAGCAGATCCACAAGGACAAATTGCTACAGAAATAAACTATGACACTTATATCAGCTGTAATCAGTAGCTCCACTACGCTCTGCAAGTCTATGATTTCATTCTTATTACTTCATATCTTTACTTCTTTAGAAAAATACACATTATTCATTACATGACATAAAAAAGCAGAGGTTCAACTCAGATAAATACACAACTAACTCATCAACTGCAATTCTTTACATTAAAAGCAAATATGACTCAATACTGTTTAATTCTAACATTCTTCATAAAATATCTAAGGGTTCCTGAGAAGTTTTAAATCCTTGTAATTGATTCAGGTGTTAAAAAGAAAAAAAAATAAAGTAACAACCTGTTCTCTGATGACCTAATTTAAGGAAACAGATATTCCAACAATTTGGTATCTTGAAAGTGACATGTCATCTTTGATGTCAATAAATAGACTGTAGATCTAAAGAGGAAAAGGATCAGACCTCTCAAGAGAAAAAGAATTTCCAGAGTCCTGTACATAGCGAGATCTGTTCTATAAAATCTCATATCCTGTCAAAAGAAAAACCTTTCGAGACAAGAACTCATATATGCAATTTTATGATGCTCTTCTCAGCACTACAGCCAGAGAAGGCTGAGGGGGACAACTGTTTATTTTAAAGACTTCACATTGGTATTTTCAAGAAGAGCATATTAACCTCTGACTGTTAAGCTAATCATCCAGAGCACACTAAAATAAATCACAAGCTTCAGAGATGTTTACAGGACTGTTGTAAACTTACCCTCCTGTAGAGAAAAAAAATCAAAATATGTTCCATTATCTTAGTACTAAAATAGTGTATTTGCAGTGAAAAGTGTGCTAAAGCTGACACATATGCTATCCTGATTATACATACCGAGGAAGTGGCTGGAAGTGATCATAGGGCATGATTTCTTTAAATCCATCACTGTCAAAAAAAATAAATATTTCATTATTTCTCCTACCCAAGACTGTACATCAAGTACATACTTTTATGTGATCATGCCTGAAGTAAGCAATTCCCAATGTGAAAAGCAGGAATCTTACTTCATTACACACGAGCCTTATGGTGAACCTTATGACTTGTATAATCTTACCTTTTCTGCATGGATAAAGAACTATTCACCATACAGCTTCTCTATTTCATACCACCATAAAATATTAAATGAGCAAGCCTCCAGCAGAGAAATTTATTATCGGTGACCCTCTAGGTCTGTGTGACTTCATTAACAAAAAAATATTCACATACTTCTATCTGTAACAAAGACTGCTGAGGGACATGAGTGTCAGTGAAATAAATGCATCACAGGATTCATCCTAGATAGGTCCTGAATGCTGCTTAGGAACCTTCTGTTTATTTGAACTGCATAGCATAGAGCAGGCATAAAGCCTTACTTCTAATGCTAGGAAATATGGTATTATATCCAGTAGTACTTTCCTTTTCCTGGCTGTATAAACTAAATTTGCAAGGTAAAATATAATTAGCCCCTTTCTTTCCCCTAATTTTCCCATTCCAGCTTTGGAACATTGGCACCCATTGCCATCAAGCATTACTGAAGTCTTTCTGCTTCATACAGTGATCAACTCTCCAGGAAAAACTCTTGAAAGTCTGCACATCTATAACTGTTAGAGGTCACTATCAACAATTATGTCCAACAGGAATGAAAGGAAATGGACAGTTTAGCTGTAGGAAATGAAATCCATTGAGAGTGTTTCCTTTTCTTGCATATAACTCTAGCTCAGCCAGCTGGCATATTAATGTGAGGTTCTGGGACTTGATACTGTGATGTTATTTTAAGATTCTTTAGCACAGCCAGGAAACCTCACCAGACAATCCAAAAGTTAGTTTGAAATAGTGTAGTGCAATTCAATACAATTTATGTGTACTATAGCCTTTACAATTTGGCACTAATACCCTGTGGCATTTGTACCACAAGGATATTTACTTTCAATGATTTTGTTTTAATGCTTAGTTTTAAAAAACCCAAACAAATAAACCCAAGCTTTATTTATTAAATTGTCAACACTACAGTACCAATGAAGACTTAAACTTTCATGCTAGGTAAATGAATAAACCAAGTTAAACCATATGCAAAATTTGCACTGACTGGAGCTTCTATGTGGCTATTGAGATGTTCTGAATGGCAGCATCAATACATCCAAAAGTAGGCAAACTCTCTCACAAGATCCTCACACCAGTGCTGTACTACTCAGCAACAGACAAAGCAGAATTAGCCCTTGAACAAAGTGGTATTTACAATATCTCTGTATGAGCAAAATCTTCTATTCTGCGACACTGAAGAAGGGCCACACATCTCCTGGCAGAGGTATCACAATCTAACACATGCAATAACCAACCAAGATTAAGCAGCCTTAAAGATAAAAAAAAAAATTGAAATTAAGTAAATACAATTTCTTCTTCCTTGGTAACTGCCTGCACACAGACCTAGAAGGGCAGGGATCCATGTTGCATTCTTTCAGCTTGGGCTTTGGTTTCTTGTTCTCTGGATGATAATGGCAGTAGTGGTCAGGAACAACACGCTTCAGACGAATGTCCACACATTCAGCTGAATTGAGCTGGTAACCTGATAGTGCAGAAACAAAGTTAGTTTTTGGAATGGAGATAAAGTAAAATGGCCTTATCTCCCCACGGAATTAATTTTCTGTCTTACTCTTTTTTGGTTTGCTTTTAAACAAGGAAACACTGAGCAGAAAATACACAACCAGACCTTTATTTAAGGCAATAGCAATTATATTAACCTCTCTTAACATTAGATGAGCTTCCACCTCTTTATTCTACTAATATTCTAAGAGTAAAGGCACACATATTTCCTAGTGAGGCAGGAATACTTGTACTGCATCAGCTCACCTGTCACAAGGCAAAACTATGAAGCCATATGGTTCTAGTACATGTTCCACAGCTTATAACTGCCCTCCTCCAAGGAGGAGTTACCAGTATGTTGGAGACTATATTACACAGTCATTCATGCTAAAAGAAATAAATACTTGAGACAGAAAGCCAGAGGAATTGAAGATGAGATCCAAAAATATTGCTAAGGAACTGTAGAAAACCAAGAAATAGGTTCAAGAACATTCCAAGTTGAAGAGCCAACAAAAGAAGGCTTGAACTAACTACTTGGTGAAAAACAAATAATAAAATATGTGTGGAGACTGATTGCAAGAAGAGATCTGAGTTTTATAAACCACTAGGTTATTTTTTGGCTGAGAAAAAAAGGGCTCATTGAAAAAGCTTACTTGGACTTAAACTGAGGAGAGGAGGAGGATGTTCTGGTATGTGCAAAGAAAGAATGTCTTAGACCACAAGAATTAAAACCAAACCAAGTCAACAAACTAACAGCACAAGTCCCAGTGCCTACTGAAAATGCTAAGTATCATGTATCAGTGGCTTCAGTTGTGTGTCTCTTGGCTGATCCAATGTGTCATCATGCATGAGAGTGATAACCATAAAGAACTAAGCAGTTCCAGTGCTCACAGCATCTATGTTTCAGTTCTTGTAAGTACTGAAAGGACCCAGAAGAAATGTCACTTGCAAACAAGAGAAACAATTTTTAAACACTCTTGCTCACTGAAACTTGACTGTACTTTCTGGGATGCCCCTTCCAACACATAGAGGTTACAGGACTAAAGATAGAAGCAGCATCCAACTAAGGAATGGCAATGCACTAATTCCAAATCTCTGTTGTGAGGAACTTTTTCTTTTACAGCCAGTACCAGATGCCAAACAGACAATCTGGACACTAAATCCACTTTAAGATAACAGGTTAAAGCCAGGCAGCTGCAATACAACTTCCTTGCATGCTCAGTAACATGCTGTTCTTAACTCTACTACTGTCATGACTGAACAGCTCAGTTTTTGTGCTTCTTCAGTCCCTGTCCTCCCTGAGGACTGCCAAGCCCCTCTGCTAAAGGTACCAGTTTTATATTTTAGGCAAGCAGCCACAAAGTAGGGCTTTAAACACCCTAGATGATTTCAAAGAGATTGACATGTAGCTGTAATTTTCAAGCCATAACAGCAGTCTGAATAAGGCTGGATTTGAGCCAATACCTTTGAAGGTAAATATGTCCCTTGAGCTATCCAGTGTTTACATGCAGCCCTCAAAAGTAACTGTGATGCTTCATACTTCTTCCCTTGTCAGACAAGTTAAGGAAAAAAATTATAAACACAGTGTGATGGAATCATCAGAGGATATGCATTGCCACTCACAGCTCCAGCAAGAATCACACTTCATGAGGCCAAGTATCTCATAAGATACAGTAGTTTCCTGTGGGACTACAGATCATACACATATATTGTCTGCATTTCAGATTACAGGGAGGTGCAAGTGCCAGAACGGATGGTCCTTCAAAAGATCCCCAGACTCTGCTTGTACTTTAAACATCTCTCACTCTCTTTATCCATGTCCCAAGTAACTATTTAAACCATATTTGCACTCTCCAGAAAATCCCTACATTGGTATCACCAGCACCCTGGTCTGTTTTCCAGGTGACCCGGGAAATGCTAGCTGAAGGGAAACTGCTATCTACAGTGTCACACACTCCTCCTACCCTGAGCTCACACTTTTTTTGCAGAACCAGACATGACAAGCAGTGGGCAGGGCTGGATGAGCTGTAGCAAAGCAAAGCTACACGTCATCTAAGCTGCAGTGCTTAAATCAGGAGTGGATGCTACAGAGCCACATGTGCTGCTCTAGCCACCATCAGGACTAAACATCCAAGATCAGACAGCCAAAGATACTGATAGCAGATGTTCTTTAAATTCTATTTATGTATTCTGCTTTCTGTATAACTAATTTCTCAACTAAATGTTCTAAAACTCTCCCTCATATGTACTACTAAGGCCAGAAATACTTCTCCAACTCTTGATTACTCCTGTTTTAAAATCTCATCCTGTTTCTTTGCCTACTTTCCCCAAATATCCACTATGAGTTGCAATTTTCCATTTTGAATGTCCTATTATTACTTCTTAGTCATGTTCTTACTCAAATGAACATCTGTTATGGAAAAATATGACTTCCAGTAACCTATGCTGATACCAGCTTAACCAACCTGTGAAGCTGCTACTCTGTCATTTATTTTGCTGAGGAATTACCAGTGTGCAGAGAAATACAAACACCTAATCACTAAAAATGCAGACAGGTTGTAAATCAGCTCCTTTTAATCTTGAGCTGTTATCACTCCTGAAGAATTGACATTACTCACCTCCTCCACACGTCACTGTGCAGGGGAAGAACTCTGTTTGTCTCCACTGATGACTGATGGGTTGATAGAAGAAGAACTGAACCACACTCTCTTTTGATCCAGAGTACCTGGTCTGAAGAAATTTCCATTACAACACACATGTACACTGTACTCTACTGCTCATGCCATTTCAACACAGAGTTCATACATAACAGCAGTGCAGAGTAGGATGAGAACAGACATAAAACCTCTAGAAAGTCTAGAGTAGCCATTAAATTTAAGTTCCCAACAGTCAAACATTTCAATGTTGATTCATTTTTCAAATTATTCAAGGCATTAATGTGACCATTTGATTATCTACCCTTGAATAGCAAAGTTCTTAACTGGATTCTTTTGGTTTGTCTCTTTGTTAGCAAAAATTTTAAAATTTGCTGCAGAAAGAAGTCTATAAGTGATCCAAGCACATGGAGTCAGGCAAGCCTAACTGCACATGATACTGGAGATGCAAAGGGAAAACTACTAAAATTCCATTTCTACAATGTGACAGATAAAGCCAGGCAGTCTGATAATACTGAAGCTTCTGTCACTTCCAACAAACTGTATGAGTACCTTCCTTTGGCAGTCAAATATTGATATGTTTCTACTTATAAATATCTTGATGAGTGATGCAAGCCACTGGTATGTGTTCTGGACAGAAAAGAAGTTTAAAAGAATTGGAAATGGTCAGTGACTGGATTAGCAATGTCTGAGGGAGATCAGAGGGTGCTGCTGGAAGCAGTGCTCAGGTTCAGTAGGTGGCAGTCTGCAATTGGATTAGCTCAATCCACTGCACAGGGTCACACTGTTATTCTTCCAGCAGTATTTAAAACAGAAATCCTGACCATTTTTACCATTGAAGATCCTGTGGTACTTTCCACCACAGGAAAGACATTAATCGAGTAGCATTTTAATTTGTTTGGACTTTCTTAGCATAAATGATCTCTGGACTGTAATTAGGATTTCTTACCTGCTAACTAGAAGATTTTGTTGTATTGCTACAAGCTGACAGACAGCCACCACTGTGTTGCATGTACTTGCAATAACTTTGTAGATTTGTACATTCACACATCCCACCTTGATAATGAAATCTGCTCCAAGAGGCCCCTGGATCTTTATGATTTCCCTGTCTGTACTCTTCTGAAATTCAACAGTTGTATTTTCAACGACAAATGTCCCAGGAGCATTGAAACTGTGCTCTCCCTTTTCTCCTTGTAGTGTTTTTGACTCTATAACTAAAGAAGAAACATGCAATTAATAAACTTAAACAGGCTTTTGTTTCCAAGAAAGTCAGAAAGTAATGTTTACAATTTTGTTTTGCAAGTACCAACTGCATATGTGCAGTAAAAAACACACCCAGGGAATCTGTGAGAATATTAACTGCTTCAGATTATAGGCTGATAGATAATTGCAAGACAAGTCAACACAGGAATATCTGTCTGAACACACTATTCTTTCATACCAGAAGCACTTCTGAGACAGTTTTTTCCTACACCAAGTGCTCTGTAACATTTGATATAAGCAATAGCTTGAGCAGGAAAAGCTGAAAGAAACTCAAAACTGATAGAATCAATTTAGAGAAAAATACCTCATACCTCCACACAACTCAAAAGCCAAAGCAATCTGAGCAATCAGTCTCCAGAGAAGCCTGAATGGTGCCAAACCCAGCTGACACTCACCTCAATACCTGTCTCACTGTACCAAGATCATTAACTTGGCTTTGAGTATTTCCCATGTGAGGAGAAAGCAGCGCCAGGAGGAGGGAGGGCAGCTGCAGCACCACCGGGGGGAGGGATGGCCCTTTCCCAGAACAGGTGGTGATGAAAACCCTTTCTGAATTGTTCTCTATTCCTTGGAAACAGATTAAACTAACAGCCCACAACCTCCAGAAGACAGATGAAGCATTTCAAGATTAAATCACTTCCAGCAAACTGACTGAACTGTAAGTGGACAAAGCTAAAGGAAGATATTCATAACGAAGGTAGAATTCTGGGCTCTGTGTAACACAGCACAGAGGCACAGCAAGATGCATGACTTGAAATACACTGGTCTGGTTACAATCTACCAGAGCACTGCATGAGAAAAGCATGAATCTCAGATGAGCTCAGGGCAAGCTCAAAGGAATCTTTTGATGAGCTATAAATACCCTCTTTCTCCCACTACCTTGCCTTTTTTGGTACTTTAAACAAAGTTACCTAAGTCAGGCTAGACCATTTAGGTTAAAAGCATCTGGTTTTACCTGCACTGAAAACATGCTCTGAATGCTGCAATCCATCATTAACTGTTTTTTCCTTCAAATTGTTTTAAACAAACATGCATTCTGGAGCACTCCCAACAAAGAGAATAAAGAAATTACAGAATGAATTAAATTCCTTGCAAACATACCACCATTATCCCAAGCTTCTAAGCATTAGGTTCCACTGTGCTCATAGGTATAACAAAGATCACATACATGGCTGGAAGAAAGTTTCAGGAAGGATTTGTTTCTAGGAAATGACTTTATGTTAATCACAGGGTATGAATGTAGTGGTGAATAAAATGTACTTTGTCAAAGAGCAAAAAAATAAATCTCTGAGAATCAATGTGCCCCACTATCCAACACATTTCTATTAGGAATAAATAGATATAATCTAATTCCAGAAAAACACCCCAAGTATTTAGATGATGACTACATATTTCTGTTTGTCACTTTAATGGAAGTGTCCTTTACTGATTGCATTACAAAATAACCCCTTAAAATATATGGAACTCAGAATTCTTGGATTAAGTTTCTGCAAGCCTTGATCCCAAACTTACTGCTTGATCACAAACACTGCTTAAAAGTAAGTAATAATATATGATGCCTGTTATTGTCTTATTTTCTTAGATAAGTGTAAAATCAAATCTCAAGTAATTCCAACTCTAAATACATGCAGTAAGATCCTCAGGAATACAGGACCCTTTGAAACCAGCATTTAAGATTACAAGGCAAGGCATCCAGCTGGTGCAAAAAGATGATGAAAATGTTTATTTGGTGACCTCAGCTGCATTTCTGAACAGTCTTTTTACCAATTTTCTCAATAAAAAATACTTTTGATGTTTTTCTAAGCAGAAACCAAGAATATTGTTCAGCAAATAACAAGACCGTAGCTCCCTGAGAGCTGACATACATTTCCATTAGAGCTACACTAGATGTGGATGCAAATCATGTGTTTATTTGCCAGGCTCAGCTATGGAGCCGTGGCCTGTATCTCTGGAGGTCACACCACTGAAGCTCAGAACAGCTGCTCAGATTTTTCCTGTCTCACACAGGGAGATGAGGAGCTATTCCACAGCACAATGGATAACCTCTGATGCAATACATTCCTCCTCAACAGTATCGAGTGCTTGTCATCACAGGCCTCTGAAACAGAGCAACACCAAGTATTTGGTGTATTTAACACATACATAACATGATGATGCTTATTGGGGAGCAATTCCTCCCTCAAAAACTGCTCATTTATTGATTTCAGAGAAGTAACTGAGAACAAAGATTTGATCAACTGATTTCATGACATATTTCAACCACATATTTATTTGTTCTGCAGGGTCCTGTTATAATAAGACCAGGGAAGTTTGACTTCAGGAGTAATCTTCCCCATCCTAAATCAATTCCTTGAGACTCCAGTTGTGAAGAGTCACATGGACAGGGAATTCTCTTGAGTGCTCCCCTGTTTCTGTGCCTGACAGGACAATCACCAGAGCCAAAGACCTTTAACTATCCGTGTTTACTTACTTCCCCTCCCTTGACAAAAATGGCAAACGCCTTGCCCAGCTGTGGACAGAAGCCCCACAGCTGAATCCTCCCATTCTCTTGTTGGCAGGAAGGAGCAGGGCAGTGTGGCACAGGAAACCCACTGCAGGTACCTCCCTGTGTAGAGAGATGCATGGAAGAGTTCCCAGGGAAACAGGTCGTGCCCCCAGTGCAATAAAGAGCAAGTATAGTGCTGCCCAAAAGCTGTTTCTTTTCTTTGATTCATTTGTAGGAAGCACAATACAAAATATTCTTCTCAAAATGCAAGCAATAATCACCACTGTGATCCTCTGAGCATCTGTCAAAGACAGAGCAGTGCACAAACCCACAGCTAAATGCTGTCACCTGATGCAAATCACCGTGAACAGAGAAAAAAATTGACAAAAAGAAAAACATTTCAGTTCCTTTCAGTAATGTGTAACCTCCCTAAGTTCACGAACTCAGTTATCTAGCATTAGCCACTTGTAAAAATATTAGCTTCTGGTTTTCCTGTTTCTTCTGCTGGAGGATTAATTTCAGGGAACTTTCAGTCTTTCTTTTGATTCTAATGCTCTTAAAACAACTACTGGAAAAGCCATAATACAGTCCAAATCAAAAAACAAGGCAAACACAATGAAACATTTTATTCAGACCCATTTTTGTGCTAATTGCTTGGTTATTTTCCACCAAATCTTTCACCAAATCCAAGTAGGCAGAAGTACAGGGGGCCATATTTGTTAAGAACCCGAAGTAACATCTTGGCTCTCTGATGAATCTGTTGCCTGTCTTACACAAACAAAGTACTTACTCTAACCAGCTACTAAGAAATGCAGTTCTTACTCAAACACTAACTGCTGGTTGCAAAACAATGCTCAGAGCATTTGTTTCAAATCTGCTATGTGCTACATCTCCAACCACATTTCCATTTTTGATTAGTCCAGCAGCTGTGCTTTCCTGGAACAAGACCAGATCATAAACCCAGGATGAAGCACCACTGAACACAAGATAAAGGGAAAAGTGCCAGACACTCCACAGTGCTCTTCACGTTTTTGCTGTTGCTGCTGACTCTACTTGAAGGACAAATATATACTGGCAACAGGAGGCAGTATAAAATTTTAACAATAGTAGTTAAAGAAGTAGTCCCTGCTTCACCTGTTAAATTCAACTCCTTGCAAGCCAGGAAAAACATCTCTGACGAATGAACCAGTAATAATAGGTGATTATTTTTAAAATTCTGGCTTTAATAATACCAGCACACCCACACTGAATTTGATGAAGTGGCAGACAAAGGATCATTTGGTATCTTCTGTTAAGTGACAAACACCCACGAACACATACAGTGGGAAGGTGGAGAAGCACCTCTGGAGCATCAGCTCTTGGAGACCTCCCTGTGAAGCCAGAAGTGATTGTCACCTCTCTCCCCATAACTCTCTCCGTTGCTTTTCACCTCTGCAATTTTAATTTTAGGTAAAAAAAAAAGCCTAAATCCTCACAGATTTGCAAACAGATGTGCTGGTGGAAGTGGTTACAGGAACATTTCACAATTCCTGTCCAGCTAGAGAGAGAACTAACAAAGGTAATGCCAAGCCACAGCTCCTTTACGGAACCACCCTGGGTAGGAAGCCAGGAGCACTCTGTACTTAGTTACTGAGTTGCTGCTGCATTCCTCAGGAGCTTTCCAGAAATCCCCCAGGAGCCACTCAATCTAGTACTTTTTCCTCATACAAAGCTGAAACAACAACTTCCTTCTGCAGAACTACTTAAGAAAGTCCAAGAATCTTGACCTGAACTGGTCAGGATCACTCCTTCACACATCCCCTGAAAGAGTTTTAAAGGAATATTATTTATTTCAATATAAATTCAGCCTTGTACATTTTTTATATTAGTAGTCTATCTAGAAGTTATCGCTCTGAAACCATTCTAAAGAGGGAGTTTTATTTCAGTTTTTTTCTTTGAAACAATGTGACAATATATTTTTGAAAGCAAAAAAAACTGATGAGCAGTTTTCAAATAAAATGCACTTTTTACTCCTGTTTACATATCTCAGAGCTGAAGTTCTTTTTATTTCTATGATCCAGACGACATCTGCCATTTCTACAAATAAAAAATTGTTCAAAGTTACATGCATATTTTATTTCATTGCTTGGTATGGCAGCACCACTTACCATTAAAACCATTAATTCTCTATGCAAACTAGGTCTACGGATAAAGAAATTGCTATAAATACATAAATAAGGCCATCAGCCTTATTAGAAAATACTGGAAAACAATGGGCTTACCACCACTAGGTGTTCTATTTCCTTTTAGCAAGAAAACTTTCCCATGTTCTCTAGGACTATCTCCAGGCGGGATATTAAAGACAGGAAGAGGAATCAAGGTATTGAGGTCATGATCTTACCCATATTTTCCAAAGTTTGGATGAGTTCAGACACAAGGTTCTGTTTTTATTTTCTGCCTATGTATAAATACATAAAACAGGTCAGTCATACCAAGGTGTGCTGGTCCTTTCAGGGTAATTCTCACACTGCGACTCCCATGTGGTACAGCAATCACAGTTTCTTCCCCTAGGAAAATTAAACAACTGTTTTAGATGTTATCTTTCATCAGGGAATTTGTACATCACATAATTAGACTGAAAACTGTCAAATGTGTCTAAGGAAATATTTTACAGCTTTCACAATTTTT
This sequence comes from Trochalopteron elliotii, assembly GCA_024734555.1. Classification (NCBI taxonomy): domain Eukaryota; kingdom Metazoa; phylum Chordata; class Aves; order Passeriformes; family Leiothrichidae; genus Trochalopteron; species Trochalopteron elliotii. The sequence goes on from JANPWX010000378.1 coordinate 646,639, forward strand.
CTATTAAAAATAATATGTTATTTTATTAAGTACAGCGTACTGAGTCTGTTTGCTATGTTATGCAAGTATTAAGACCTACAAATGGACTTGTAAATCTTGCTTTCTCTTGGAAAATAATTTGCTATTACCAATAACAACTGAAATGTCAGTAGTGTATTAGGAACATATTTACACTCCGTTGTCCTAGTTTTATTTTCTAATCACTGAATTGACATAAGGAATCTGCTAAGTAGTCCTTCCCCCTTACAAAAATCTGCAGCTGTTCAGTCTCATTTTGCCCACACCTCATTTCCTGCTGCAGGTCACAACTTCAATAAGTGGCAGGACTTACAGGAAATAAATCATCTACTTAACACTAACCCTTAACCAATTACAGACCAGTTAAGAGCAAATATATAATAGCTATAAGGTATATGTTATAACGGTGTCTGCATCTAACTTACCATATAAGATCATTTCTTCCAGTAAGAGGCTCAATTTAAAATGAACTATAAACCAAAGCAGCCCCCAACAGGACACGTCAATACAAAACAGCTTTTGGCTGCCTGAAAGGCCTCTTCATATATAAATGTGCAACACGCTTACTTCAGTGCATTTTACAAAGGCAGAAAGTTATTACTTCTCATTTCAAATGTAGGAAATCTGTTATTTGCCCAAGCAAAGTGAGTTACCAGTCAAATCAACATGCCAGAGACCCTCACACCAACAAAAGCAGTGCCCTCAGGAAAGGGTATCCACAGGGATATCCACAAAAGGAAGAGAGAAGCATCCAAGGAGCTGTCACCCATTTCCACCATGCCCAACTGCAAATCTTCTGTAAGGCAGGTCCTGCCCCATGTGTCCCCTGCAGACACACCCTGCACAAGATGCTCTGTTCTGTGATGGAACTAATGCACATTCAGTGGCTGGTGCAGAGCAAGCTCCTTTCTGCAGATTCAAAAAGTAATGTGTGTTGAAGGTCAGTGATACACTGGCTCCAGAATTACCCATAAAATATTTAGAGGAAGAATAGTTGAGTTTAGTTTTAACAAAAAAAAAATAGTTGAAAAAATGTTTCTTTCCACTTTAAACCGGAGCCCTTTATAGTAGATGCTAAATTATCAGCTTCTGGTTTACATCTCCTTAGCATAAGTATGATTTCCTGCCAAATGTTCAGAATATTTCAAGCAAATACTGCAATTATTTTTTCTGAAATAAACACCTTCTTATGTTACAGTTTTTATATCGTCAATTTCTAGGAAGGACATTTAAATATAACAATTTATTTTGGATGTAATAAAATACGAGCTTTATTAATTTCATTCTTGTGTATTCCACCAGAGTGAAAAATACTACAGTAAAACAATAATACAACTAAGGAGTCCTGGAAAAAACATTAACTACTGAACCACTTAATATCTTTTTGCATCTTGGTTTTTCATCAGAGGAATTGCTAAAGATAGCCAGGAGGTAGTGGGTGTGTATATCTTTAAAGCAAGGAAATAACTACTGAATTCACATGTGCTCGACAGTATTTGAGGGAAAGCAGGTTTGAGGGGCCCATCTGTCCTTACTTGGTCGGGAACTGAATCCCATCCTGATAAAAACCAACGACCAGTCACAGCACAAAAGCTGGAACAAAAGTCAGATTATGAGCAGTTCAGAATGCACCAACTGCTGCTGTGAAGCGGGACCAAGGGCAGCCCGTGCTCCAGGGACACAGCCCGGGTTTGCAGATGTGCACACATGTGCAGGGCTGCTCCTCTGGAGAACAACCAGGGTCGTCCTGCTGTGCTTCCCGCACCTCCCCACAGGCCGCCCCGGCAGACCCCTGCTCAGGATGCCTCACATTCCTTTAGCAGTACTACAGACATTCCACCCTCACCGAAGCACTCTCTGATAGGGTCCAAAAGCCTCATGGGGGTGCTAAATTTGGTGTTTCTCTGCAGCACAGACAATATTACCAGAAAGTGTTTTATTTGCATTAGAGATGACTGAGCTCACCGCCACAGCAGCAGTCAACCTCTGCAGCCCACAGACATGTCAAGAAGTCTGACAGCAGGGGATTTTTGTAACCTGACTGAGATAATTATGACCTAGGGCAGGTTTTCCTTGAGATCAAGGATATTATAGGAAAAAAATAAATGCGAGATTTTTGGACTTCTGAACAGAGATGAGGGTTTGGAAGAAACAGGACAGAACTGACCACAAGGGACTCCTTCTCCTTCTACAGCTTTGAAACAATGGTCATGGTTGTCCAGGTCTGGCTCCAAAACTATATATTCCAAAGGTCTCCAGTTCTCAGCTGAATGTAATTCATATTCTTAAAGAAACACAAGGCTCTGTAAACCCATTTAAAATGGTTGTGCTGTACATTTCCCATTAAATCAGTAGGATCCACACTGCTAAAAGCCATGAACTCTTACAAAAACATAAGGGGAAATTGTTACCCTGAAATCCATACTGAGAATTTTTGATTACCTCTTTTTTCCCCTTACAGTATTTCTTTGAAAGTTAATTGCTGACCTTTGTCTAAAGCTGAAAACAAATTAGCCCAAAGTCATCTGGAACATGCAGTAACACTAGATTCCTCCATCTGAGCTCAGATTGAGGCTTACCTGAGCCTTAAGAAACTGAGAAACAGGTCAGATATTGTCTCTCTATTCTAACACTGCTTTCAGGATAGGGATTCCCAGCAGCATGAGAGTCATCTCCCTCCACTCTCACCCACAGATTCTCAGCAAACATGTGCACACTACACACAGCACTTGTTGATTAAGCTCCTGGATTGCTTTTACTTTAGATGGCAAGGTTTGATCCTGTTTCTATGGTGTTAATGTGGATTTAGATTTTGGATCTCAATGAGAGCAAGATCAGACTCCCTGCTATGGTAAGACTGGGAGCTAATCCCCAGGATCAAAATAAAGGAGCCACATTCCTAAGCTCAATCCAATTCAGCAGGTTTTATTTATTTTTCCATGTGGGCCATGGTGGACCCATTTACTGTTTCACATATGGGCCAGTTGGGATTTTTCCCTCTCTCCTCTTATAGCAGGCCAGAGGGTTTATTTCAGGTCTATAAAAAGTGTTTCTTTCTGTGCATTTGCTCAGAACTTGTTTGCTGGTTCCCTGGTTCTGATCGAAGATCTTTGTGTTCTCAAAGTACAAACAATAATACAGGGAATAAAAATCTCAAAATATTTGGAATCTTATTGCAGTGGCTTCCCTCATTCACTCTGGCACCAGGCATAATCTCAGAAGGCACTGCTGCTGGGCGTTGTGCTGACCTGCCTAAGGAAAGCAAAGCCAAATACATGCACTGGAGAAAACATAAAAGACATACAGCAAACAGCCCCTCAAGAGAATGGATCTTAAGGAAAAGCAGTGCAAAATAAGTAATGAAATAACCAATGTTCTTACACAGAAATTTCTTCAAGACAAAAGCAATCATGACAGTACAGAAGGAGGGTTCATACTACCTGTAACAGCCCCAAGTAAAGCAATGAAAGTAAAGGGATGTCTAGACTGAAACAGTTGGTGCTGAAGACCCAGCATTCACACAATAAAATTGCAGGTGCCTCGTTGGGACTAATTCTAGTCTGATCCCATGCACTGGATATCCTGTAGCTGCTGGAGAACATCAGGTGCTTTTCTGGGACACATCTTCTGGTTTACTTTCAACCAAAAAATTCCAATTTATGCTCTCCAAGATCACTCTGTGATGGGAACTTATGAAGAGTATGTTAGGGCCATGATGAAATTTGCTTCAGAAAACATGCTCCTTATCCATACTGGAACACTGATGCATTGGCATTCTAACCCTCCCCACACACAATTTTCCTGCCAAACCCGCCCACTTCCCTCTTCTGGCTCTACACAAAGTTGACTTTTCCCCTTCCTCTCCAAGTGTTTTTGACTCCATCTCCTACCCAGATTCCTTATCTAATCTCAGTCTTCTCTTCCTCTTTTCCTTGACTCAGTGTGTCTGTACATCCAGTCCTACATCCTCCACCCACCTCCTCACATCTGCCTTTCCTTCACTGCATGAACTAACAGCAAATTTTTCTGTTCAGCTCATCTCATCTTTCCCTCTCCTCATGTGATCTCATCACTCCCCGTCATAAGTCTGAAGCTCAGGAGATTAGAAGCTCTCCACAAAATCTCTTTTGAATGCCCGAACGTGAGGAAGGGGGCATCACAGAGTTCATCCCATGGCACCTGGTCCACACTGCAGTAAAGCAGCAAGCAACAGCAACCTCAAGGAAAAATTTTAATAGCTTATTTCTGGAAGAGCAGCATGTTAATGTATTCTAAGGAGGCTGCACACGTGCGATCTGTTTGCAGTCAGGACTTGTAACAAGCTAGAGAACACTTAAAAGGATAAGTTTTCAGAAATTTCAGCTGTTAACATCCAAGAAGATTCCACAGAAACTGAAGGAAAAGGTTGGGGATTTTTTGTAAAGGTTGTAGTAAAATATGTGTTGATGTTCACAGACATTGCAAAAGACTTATCCATGACCAGAAGATCATTGCCTGCCAAATTTCAAATCCCTGATCTGTGATCAAGTCCAACAATGGGGGGGATGTTAAGACATATTAAAGAAAAGTTTTCAAGAATGTTTTGAAAATGGGAAACAATATGTTTTTCTCCTTTTTGTCCTTGGAATATGCTGAGCTGTTTTGGCTGAATTTTCTCCAAAACACATAGCACCTGGCATGAGAAGTTTCTGACACAACTGTCTAATTTTGGCAAATAATCCTTCATATAAAATGAAGTATCAGACAACCTTGACAATTGGGGTTTCTAGCTCCATGTTTATTGATTTCAAAGAGGGAAAAAATGTGAGGCAGAAAGTTGTCAAAAAAGTTGAGCTGGCTGATGACACAGAAGAGAGAGCTGTGCCAAAGGCCTCTGTTTAGATAAATGACCAAACTGAAATTAGGTTTTTGGTTAAGCATGCTTGGGGATGATGACATACGTCATGTGAGAAGAAGTGACCAATGGTATATTACACAAGGAAATGAATGGTACACAATGGTATATTACCACAGGAAATGAAGCACACAGCACAAGGAAATTCAAACAGTTACAAAGCCATCACCAGTAAAAGCTTTCATAAGAAGCTCTTTAGCAAAACATTAAGAAAAGCAAAACTTGCAATTTGGGAACCAAATAAAACCAGACTGGGACAAGTCCATGCCTTCAGCTTCACCCCCCCTTGAACCAGCACCTTTTCTTCTTTGCTGGTATCAGAACCAGAACACTTTCCTACCATTTCTTGCCAACAATGGTGCAGAAAGGAGATATGAGGGCCCAATCCTACAATTTTTCCACGTGCACAAAGGGCAGTAGAGTTAATGGGAGTTCCATGCATTTAGTACTAGAAACTTCAGGCCCGTGATATCTCATTTCCCAGTGGGATGGTACATTTTACAACCTATTACACTTTTTGTTTGAATATCGTTAGTCAAACCTTTAATCATTTTACCAGAATGTTAGAATCTGGCTTGCTGACAGAAGTTTAACTCACTTTGTCTTTCAAAGGCAATTAAGTGTTAGTGGAAAAAATAAACTTTTGAAATAACTGTTCATTTCATATTTGCAAAGCAGTAAGCTCCCTTTCACTGCTGTTTAACTTTCTGATTAAAGACATTAATTTAATGTAAAAACATATAAAAAAGATAATAAAACAAAATTAGTCCTTCATGAGAAATAATTTGCTATCAATGCCTAAATTTCTTTGTTTTAAAATAAGGACTAAGATAACCAAGCACTTTTATTTCCCCTTATGCCTCTTTTTTATACTAAAACCTTTGGCTCTTGCGTTCCTTCCAGTTCTTTAATTTGCTTCGTTGAACAGTAAAATTTACATCCTGCTCATAGCCTTAAGCTCCTTCTTATATGCATGTCTGTCATGTGTGGATATTTTCTCAACACTAGTTCTGAAAGCTTCCAAATGACTCTTTGGAAGATAATGTGCCTCCCTTCACTGATATTTTACCACAAAGAAAGGATGGCTTTATTTCCACATTTCATTCACACACAGGATGATTATATGGAACTCATTGCATAGTGTTGAACAACTTGACCCAAAAAATATTTTGGCACTGTCACAATAACTAAGAAAAGCACCAAGGTCTGAATTTAGTAGCATGTGTACTGTTTTGCTTATGCCAGTGGTAATACATTCATATCATCCAGCCCACTGCAGTGCAAGACAAACCCAAAACTTGGCAAAACTGACATCTTTCCTCAGAATAGTCTTTCTTGGTCTTTAATTTTAAAGGACTCTTAAAGAGACACTGAATTAGGACAGAGAAAAGAATGATCCATGGGCATTCTTCATAACCTTCAAGGCAATGGGAGACCTTCCACCAAGTGATGTCAGCTGTAGTCAGTTCTTACCTGAGCCAGAATACCTCAAGTGAAATTAATATTTTCTGTCACAAAATGACAGTTTCAAAACCAGATCCCTTTTACCACTTTGTCTTTACTTCCATCTGAAGCAGCAATTAAATGTGAAACTTTTTATTTCACTTATCATAAACAATCCAATCAGAGTCACCAATCTAACAAGTTTATTTGGGCTGCCTTAGAACTAGCTATGGTGTCACCAGGAATCATCTTTCTCCAGGAGAATCTCTGTTGCTGTAAAACTGTAACAGACAACTCAATTCCTTTCAATTCCAGCTGACCTTCACATCAGAAAGGGAAAGAACTATTTTGTGCATATATATCCCTATATATTTGTATCCATCTATATATAGACACAAAACAAGAACAGTTTGGAGACACTACAAAAATATTTGCTTTACAAGTGCTTGCTCTATGCTGACCAGAAGCTCTGAGTCTTTGACATGCCAAATAAAAAAAATAGTGGCCCCCCCATAAAAATTCTTTTTCAGCTCATTGTAAGCATTCAAGACATTTTCCCACTCTTTCATGACAAAAAAATTTTATAAATTACTGAACTACATGCTCCCATCAATAAAAAAGACCTCTAGTCAAAGCAAGGCAAAAGCTAACACTGATAGACCACCTAATATGTAAAAAAGGCTCTTTGACTTCTGGAAAATTATCCTATGACTTTAAAAGTTGCTGCCACACAACCAGTCACTTTTTAATTCAGATTGTCTTTGCTATACAAGATATTGAATTACAGAAAGTATGCACCTGCACAGTGGTACCCAACACCCTTGCAGGGCAGTAGAAGACACCACACTGCAAAGCAATAAGCACTTAGATAACAAATAAACTGCTCCAAGTTACATCCAAACTGAAGCACGCTGCAAACAGTGGCATTAAAACCCCCATGGGAATAGTTACATATACTGCAATAAGATTTGAGCATGATTCAATGTACAAAGCTCTTTCAAAATCAGGGCACAAGTGAAATCTTTGCAGGCTGAAATACAATAGTATTAAAATATAGGCAGCTGTCAGAAGCAGGTGCTTCATCCATTAAAAAGAAAACCTGGTTGCACTGACTTTAGGAGTACCCTTTTATCTGGTGACTTTGCAGGAAGGTAATTAACCCCAAAGGCCCCATCTCCATGTGACAAAGGCTGGTGACAAATACACACTGTGAGTTCAGAAAAAAAACCCAATATGTGAGGCAACTATTCATATGATAAACACATGGGACATATGATGTGAGATTCCAGGGAGCATCATCTGTGAGGGTGGAGAGCATCAGTGTCAGAAGAGAGTCTTTGTATGGAAAACCTTGCCTGCATATCAAAATAGCCAGACTCTTCAGACTCCAGTAAAGGGTCTATTTCTAATACCCTTCCTCTTTTATATGTTATATTTTCAATGTTACTGAGATCTACGGAGTTACTTCCAGTAAGATGTTAATTATTTGGAGAAAGAATGGTGAAATTTGAGCCAAACACACAAAAAAGAGATGGAAGTATTAGTCCCTTTCACTTTGTGCTTTTCATACCATACAAGTAGTAACTTGCCCCTGAAGTTCAATTGTTTTCAGACATGACAAAAAAAAACCCCAAAACCAAAAAACAAACAAAACAAAACAAAACCCTCCCCACAAAAAAAAAACCCTCAAAGCTAATTTGAAAACCAGGTACTTTCAAGGACAGGCCACTATTTCCATAAAACCATCTATAAGATGTTTCCATGATTTAAAAACATTGCTGCAGCATCACATATACTGCAACATGAGGATACCCTCTAAAATAAGATGTGCATCTTGATGGTTATTCCTGATAGAATGAATTGAGTAGCTCTATTAAAAAAAAAAAATCGCATATCTCAAATTCTTTCCTAGCTATACCCTAACGTGTGGTATCCCTCATGGAATTTCAATAGACTAATCTAGCACAGACTTTAGAATAAGTAGCTTTGTAAAACTGCAAACAAGTATATGGTTAAAAGGTCACCAATATTCATGCTAATATACAAGCAAGGATAAATTACCACAGGATCAATTTGCAACCTACTTTTTTCTGATGAGACATGTGCCTTAGCTTGTCCCCTCACAAGCCTGCATGTTGAGCCATCTCCTGCACAGATTCCACAGTTGTCTTCCTTGGCATTGCTCCCAAGTTGTCGATCACAGCCTACTGCCTGCCAACACCAACACCACAGTCAGAAGGAGAGCAAAGCTGTAGTAGACATGCTCAGGTTTCTGGAATTTTATTTATTATGTTATCCTTTTGATTTTATGAGTTGGCCTCATTCTATCAAAGCATATCTTGCCATTTAGGGTTTTTAAAGCATGCTGTCATTTCCATGATTTTAATGATGAACCACAACAACTGATATATTAAGCTATTCAAGCATAGGAAATACATGAATCCGTTTCCCACTACTTATGTGAATGAATACCATTGAGCATTATTCTTTCCAACACAAGGCATAACTATGTTATTTACAATTTGGTTTTCATCACCTGTTTAATTATGTCTGAGAAAGGATAAGTGCACTTAAATAATCCAAGTTAAAAATTTAAAGGGCACTCAGCCTTCAGTTTCATGGACAGGGAGTTGAGGGCAGTGCAAACACTGTAGTGTCTTGGCCATTCAGAATTTAACTGGCATTTGTGTAGATCTATTTGCCATTTACATCAATGTCAATTACACACACATTTGCTAACCAGCTTTTTAAAAACTTGGACGATTCACTTCTCACCTTTTGATTTTTTCTGGTTTATGAATATAAGACCCATTCTATAAAACTTTCCAACGATTATTATAAAAACACCCAAATTTAACACTGCCAAAAATTCAAAAAGCAATTTTTTAAAAAATATGTCAACGGAAAACCCTCCAAATTATAATGAAAACATTTTTCCAGGTTTTTCTTTCTCTGCATATCAGTCCACGCCACAAGAAGGATGGGAGTGAGAATGGAAAGACAAAGAATAGACAAAATTGATTAAAAGCACCTTCCTGATGAATGGAAGATAAATATTTGACCTCAGCTATCTTACTCATCACCATTTCATAGAAGAATTTTTCAGGGAGTACCAGACGCTGAACAATGTGGTAAAAAGCTGATCTCCAGCTTCAAGTTTTCTCAAGTCAGCCTACATGCCTCTTACAGTCACATAACCCTGACAAGGGCAGCTAATTTGTCACGGGTGTACATATTTAACAAAAATCCAAACTGACAAATGGATAGAAACCCCTCTGGAAACTCACAGTTAAAAGCAGTGCTAGAATTCTGAAACTGGCCAGCACACGCCTCTTCCTATATAAAAATGCTTGGAAGGGGCAGTCCAGGCTGCCAAGATCCACTGCAGATGTGCTGTGCCAGAACTGACACACGATCCCCTTGGAGAGGTGAGCATCCAGTCCACACGTAAGAGGCAGGGCTGGGCCTTCCAGTCTGACTTAACACAGACACACAAATCACACACATCCACTGCCAAACACGGAGAAAGGCAATCTCAAAGTTTCACATGTCTATGGAAAAGAAAACAAAGCAGCCCCACCTGCCCCGTCTGCCCCTTTCCCTGATTTTCCCAATTCCCTACAGCCTGAATTCCCTTTAGAGGAGGGCACTAATGGGCACAGTTTGTAGTCCTTCAGTTGAGAGACCTGCAGGGAAAGCATCTCCTTCCTAACGGCTTCAGATTTACCAGAGAATCCTACATCAGCAGCAGGAAATTATTTTATTCCTCCAACTGAAGGGGATCTTAATCCTATGTAGTCCAGCAAGGAATTAATTTTAAAAAGAAATAAGCCACTTAACACTAACAGTAAATCATATCAGTTTTAACAAAAAACTTAGTTGTAAAAATAAAGCAAACTAACACACGGGGGAACTCAAACCATCTCAGAACAGGTGCTTATTTACCACACAGAAGACATGTGATTTAGGCATGGATTACAGATTAAAGTATTTGCACCTGAAGTTGTCTTTAGCATTAGCTCTGCGGTTATTACTGACATCCAGAAAAATATAACAAGAAAAAGGTTGTAAACAAATTACTATAAACAACTCTATCTTCACACTTTATAAACAATTAACATTGAGAAATGAACTAGAACATCATTTACAAAATAGAAACTGACTTGGCCACTCCGAAATTTCATGGGATATAATAATATAGTGCTCAACACATTTGCCTCATCATTAGCAACTCTGTCAATTCCCAGCTCTACAACAGACTTTCTTTTCTGACCTTTGAAAACTCCTGTGCTTTTCCATTCCAATCCATGGAAGGGGCCTAACTGTAGATCCCCAGCTGACTGAGATGTTGCATGAATTAATCTCCCAAAGTTTGTGAAGCATGCTGATAGTGCAGTGATGGAGACCATACCAGTGGTTGGAAGAGTGTCTATCTCTCTTTGGAAGACTTTTAAAGTAGTTCCTGTTCTCCACTGATTCTCCTGCCCTTACTCACATTAAGATACTACTAGAACATGGAGATAAGTTGTATCACTGCAAATGCAATCTCTCCACAGATGTCTCAAACACATCTCCATTTCATACTGTAATCTCCTTTTCTAAATATTAAAAAACTCTTTATTCACTCATCAACTCATTTCAAAGGAAAAAAAATAGGCTGCACACTGTGATACCCTGTGTGGAAAAGTGCTATTTTTCTTAGTTTAAGCTCTTTTTTGGGGGTACAGATATTTGTGGGCTACAGATATTTGTAGGCAACAGATGCTGCAAATCTTTAGGGAGGAGGGCACTGAGCAAGCAGAGCAAGACCAGCCCACTAGGGCCCAACATGAAAATAGCAAACATCCAGACTGGGCTCTTACACACACCCCCTGTGAAAACAAACTCCCATTGGGTGTAACAAAAATTACACAACTGTGCAAACACAAAGCATTATTGTGTCCTTCACAGAATGTAAGAAAAGATAATCAGCACAGCAGCATGCTTTAGAGGACTGTTTCATATAGTATTATTGCTTATTTTTTAATAATACACAAATGCCACAGAAATAAAACAGGAGTGCTAGCTGCAAGGGACGTGGACGTGGGAAAAGGTTTACAGCTCCCCTGACAGCAAAGGTGTGTGTTCAGCTAGAGGCATTCACCCTCTGCAGATTTCCTTCCCAGATTATGTTTACATCAGCTGTTACAAATATGAATATCAAGCAGTGATATCTGGGAACACAATTTAGGCAACAACCCAAATTATAATCACAATTTTGACTTGAATCGAGCACAGATTTTAACATGAAGCACTCCAAAATTTCACAGGTTTTTAAGTGAAAAGCTGCAAATTTAGAGATAATTCAAGAAGGAATCTTAATGAGAGAACACTGGGATGGGACATATTTGAAAGCTCAGAGTCTAGAGCCAGCCTTTTTTATCTGTTTTTAAACCCTTCACCAGGTATTTCTCAGGTGAGCTGAACAGCCACAGATCTCACCAGAAGAAGAAGCTGTAAGGTATGGGCTTGGAAACTGGGTCTCAAAAACATATGGCATTTTGACACCAAACATCATGAATTTAAGGTATTCATATTTTAGCCAATATCTACTGGAGGAAAAAAGGTGTTTGATGAAACATTTTGAAGACAGTAAATGTGGTTATTTGCAAAAAAAACTGCAACAAGGACAAGAAAATGATAAATGGCAACAGCCTTCCTCTGCTCATGCACCACCAAAGAGGCTGATGATTTCCACAGTTAAAGCATTTTGTAGGATTAATTTACCCCACATTGCTTGCTGTTTGCATAGCAAAGGAATCAGCTGTAAATATTATAGGCAGGCTGGGAAAACATCTGCAGGCTTTTAGGGCATGGTCAGAAATAATATTAGGTGATTTTAACATAGGCTGAATAAATGAAACAAGTGATAACACAAACTGTGTAATGGAAGGATTGGGGCCCTGTGAATTTAAGAAACTTGCAATCATAAATATCATCATCCCAAAAAATGATACAGGTATTGTAATGACCAGGTTGTAATTGAGCTCCTCAGACAGCAGGGAGAATATTTAACAATATTTAACAAAGAGCAAGTAGAAATTTAATATAAAAAGAGTGTTGAGGAAATGAACACTTTGAGAATTTATAAAATTGTCCATGATGGAGCATCAATGAATTTGGATATGGCAGGATTATTTTCAGAAACAGGTCTCCAATCCATTACTTTTTTTGGACAGAACCTGAATATGTTCCTTGTCTGTTCTTACAAAGGAAAGAAAAAACAAAATAAATATGAAAAAGAATTATATACTTAATAGAATTATATATAATTTTCTCACAAGCAGCTCAGATAGAAAGCATCTGGTTATGCAGAGAACAAAACCACTCATCTGCTTCAACAAACCTTAGCATGGCAGTGCTGTTGTGAAAGACAGTCCTGAAGGGTGTTAAATATTTTGTGGCATGCTTAGAGTAGTTCATGTAGGTTCAGAAAGGCAAAGGAAGAAAAAAGGTCAGGGTATAAAATACAGTAATATAGATGAAAGAGAAGAATTAAATCACTGCTGATATGTTAAAAGTGGCTATGGAACATTAAAAATATTTTTGCAAATACGAATCCAAAAATCACTCAGAAGCTCATGTAAAGCTGTTTCTTTAGGTCATATTCAATTAGTAGTGTTGCAGCTGAGGAATTGGACTTAAACAAAGAAATTAATGTAGCATGTTAATTTTGATTTGTGAAGGTCCAAGAATAATCTGTAAAATTCAAGGAGTTTCCTTTGTTAAGATGATTATAATTAGGTATGATAAGAAAATGGACGGGACTGCAAGGTGACAGAATTTTAACTAAAATTCCACCACGGTAAAAAAGCACCATGGTGAAAAACAAGGCAAATCCCACCCACACCCTCCCTCTCTCCTTTTAGAGACTTCTCCTTATAAATATAAATACAAACATGGACTAGAATTGCCAGTGCAGAGTCTGATACAAGATCAAGATTTGAAATGTCAACATTTGCTTTAGTCCTCCTGACCAGAGGCATTACCTCAGCTGGCCACTCACCTGCAGCAGACACTCCCAAAACAGGCAGCACCACATTTTGTAGAACTCATCCTACAGCAGTGAGTTGTCAGTTATAAAAATATTACATTTCTTATTCAAAAAGGTTTCAGGAATGCCAGTGACTAAAGATTATATACTTCAAATAAATAAGTTGAAGATACACCTACACTTTATAAAATAAAAATATTTATTTCAGAGATGAGTAAGACCAGACATCTCTGCATAACAAGCTTCATGTAAATGTTAAATTTCATTATTACTATCAAAAGCATGAAATCATATACAGCAATATGAATAATTAGAAACAAAATTTCTCTTTCAAAGTGAGCTTTCCCCTTTCTAGGGTCCTCTGGAGCCAAAGGTCCAGGTATAGCCAGGAAAAACAAATATTCTGAGTTCTCCTAACAGAATCAACCACAAAAGAATAAATCACTGCTATTTTTATTTGTGACAGATACATAAATTCTATGAAACATTAAAACTGAAGCTGCACTAGTGCCATTATTTTTCTATCTACCGTGCCTTAGACTAAGCTCTTTAGCAGACATGCCATTTAAATACTCAGCAATGTATTTGTAAAATACTAAATCATTTTCTACTTTGACTAATAAATTTATTATTGATACAGGCTCATTTATCAGTGATTTCATTAAAATGATTAGGTAAGCTTCTGTTTTGCAGTGTTCTATGTTCACTTGATGGACTGGCAGCTCAGTGTCAGGGAGTAATGTCCTTTATTAATGTGATTTGGTTTAATAAAATGAGAACAGAAAATCAATTCAATGGTATCTCAATATGCCACAATTACCATCCTTCTACAGCTGCTGAGCAAACCCCCAGCTGTCAGGAAAACCCAGCTGAAGGCTACTCTGGGTACATTTCTATCCCTGTGCTTCCACTGGCCTGGCTATTTCAAAGGATGCACAAAATGTGTACTCCAGGAACAACCTGCAAGTGGAATTTCAACACAAACATACAAATGGTATTTGGTGAAATTCAGCAGAAGCAGAAAACCCAGCAAATCGTTTATGGGGAAGTGCCCAATGTACTTAAAATGTCAAAGAAATATTGTATTTCTGCTGAGCAAGGAACTGCACTGCAGAATGGACAAATGGAGATGACAATTGCACTTCTCATAAGAATGTGATAGAGTTACTGCACAGGAGATCCTTCCCCTCAAGGGCTGAACACTCTGTGATTATCTCAGTACATATTGTCCAGTGGTTTTTATTTTAAAATTGGCCAGCAGCAGATCTGCTAGAGCTGTAGCTCAGTAAAGGAATCCTGTGCTGGCTGGAGCACTAATCTGCTGAAGGGTGGCAAAGGCTTTGTGTTCCAGCTGCAAGTGCCTTCAACTGCCTTTAAAATTTGTCAAGATTTGCAAAATATAGTGTTAACCACTACACCAAATATCCAAATATCCAATGAAATGATTTGACTGCCCAGCCACCAGGATAGCAGTATTTCGACTGCTATAAACCAAATTATTTATTTTGGGCTTACAAGAGATGAGAACTAAGATAAAAATGGAATAAGAACATCTACATACCTCTAAAGGTTATCAACATAGCCCAAAATACAAGATAGCCTCCAAATTACTTCTGACAAAAATGCCCTTCCCAAGTTTTGTGACTTGACTAAGAAAGGACATGTTTTATTTCAGCATTTACTAGTAAAGGAAGAAAACACTGAAGAACCCTTACATGCTCAAAAGAAGACAAATCTCTATAGCATATTTATTAGAATCACTCATAGGGAAGATTAAAATCCTCTGGATCTTGCTCAGAGAAAAGGAATTTCTATTTCCAAAAACACAGACACTCACAAAATCCAAAACTCAGAGAAATTAAGGTTGTTTCATTGCACAGTTGCACGTGCTATCACAGTAGAGAGATGGCACTGCATCAATGTCAGCTATTTGCTGCATTTTCCCCTGCTCTACTTGTCTTAGCACAGAATCCAGCACAGGCAGGTGTCAGGATAGACTGTATCCACACAACAAATAACTAATTTTAAATATGGCTATGGGAATTCATGGTAATAAAAACATGAATAAAAAACCTGTCATGTGAAAATCCTCCTCTCCCTTGGTCAATATTTTCCATGTCTCTTTGCCCTGCTGTAAAACCTTGCTGTCATTCAAAGCCCATCTATTCACAGACTTTGCAATCTCTGCTCACATCCTTCACTTTGTGATAGCTTCAGCTTGCACTTTATTCCTACACAGATAAAATATGTCCCCAGAGAGAACATAAAGAAAAAAGCTCCCACTGTCTCTTTCCCATGCTCATCATCCACAAGTAATCGATTCTGACAAGCAGAGGGAGAGATACCAGAACATCCCTCCAATTAAGCAAGTTACTTCTTTCTTTTTTTCTTTAATTGACTTTTAAAAGTAGTGTGGAATCTTAGCTTTCAAGCACTGCTTTCAAACCCTAGTTTATCCTCACTGAGGATTTATCTTGGTCTGAGTCATGATTTTCTTCTCACATGGTCTCGTCTCATAACTCTTCAATTATGTCTGAACTAACAAAGGCCTGATTGTGGCACAGGTTCTCACATCTCTGGAATCACACCAGCCCAGGACAGCAGCAGCCCAGACAAGCTGACACAGGCTTCAGCATGTGTTAATTAACAGAATAAAGCCCCTCCAAGGACCTTGTGATGTACTCAGGACCAACAGCAAACTTCCCAGCCCATCTCCTCCCAAGACATGAAGCTGCAATCCCAGCTGCCAAGGTGAATGGGCAGCAGCTCTGCTGGGAGGAGGAAAACTTCCTCTGTTTAAGGATTTTCAGTTCCTCACAGGTAAGAAATCAGGCAGTAAAGGCAAAGTGTGTCAAAATGCAAACCTCAGAACGGAGGTGTAAAATAAGTCAGAATGACGGGCACAGGGAGATGCTCCGTGGTGTTCAAATTCCTGAGCCATCTATACAGAGGAAAAGAATCTAAAGCAATAAAAAAACCCCACAGAAAATAAAAAAAATACAGTGCATAAAATTCACTGCATACTAAAGGGCTCCTAAAAAGACTTTCCACATATTTCTGCTGACATTTTATATCTGAAGGCAAGAGGCTAGAGAGTGTTCCACAACTCTGTAAATCCACTTCCATCAAATAAAACAAAGTGTTTCCAAAACCTTTAACTCTTACTACAGGATCTGTCACATGCTAGAGGAGTTGAGAGATTTTAGGACCACCCAGCAGGAGCAAGTACCCTTTCCCACATGGTCTCCATTTAAAAAAAACACACATACACACAACCAGAGGATAGATAGGACACAAACTCCCAGTGAGCTTCTTATTTTGTGAGAACGTTTTCAAAAAAGAAATCAGTATATGAAATCAAATTACTTTGCTCCTTTTCTGGCTGGGTTCAGCCAAATCTGCCTTGCTTGGTGAAGAAGCACTGGGGGATTTGAAGGTTACTAAGGCTCTACTTCAAGATGACACCCAAATTGTGAGTTTTTCTGCTATCACTGCTCACATGACTTAGGTCCTTGCTAGGCTGGGAAGTAAAGTCACATTTGCACTCAGCTCACTAAAACAAAACAAAACTTGGCAGAGAATCACTTATGACCAAAGTAGTATAGATAAGAAACTGGAGATCAGAAAAAAACCACTACTCATCTGACAAGAAAAGATAAACTTCCACAGTAAGAAATCCCTATAGAGAGAATTCTCCATAAGAAACAGTAGGAGAGAGAATAAGACCTGAAAAGAAACACCAGTTTCCAGCAGCAGTGGGAAACTGCAAAATAAAAACAAGTGAGCCCAAAAGACCTTTTCAGTGTCTGAGAGTATCCCTCTATTACCTGCAGTGTCTGAGAGCATCCTGTTGTTATTATTTATTTATAAAAGCCCACCACTGAGTTGCCAACAATGTCAACACAAGGGAACCACCACCACCAAGGGGGGCACTGACATTCAAAGGAGGACAAGGGCAGCCCTTGAAGGGTGGCACCATGATCTGCTGGCCTGGGCAGTGCCAAGAGCTTCCACAGATGAGAAACCAGCCCGCTGAGGCTAGGGAGGGTGACACTGACAGGTCATTTTGGATGTGGCAGCCCCTGCTTAGCTCAGCCCCCTCCTCCAGTGGGAATTCTGGAGAGCCACCAACACCTCCCAGCTGAGCTGCAGCTGGAGCTCCCCACTCCCAGTTTTATGACCCCTGTCACACGTGTGCAGTCACATGAAGTTTTTCACATGTAGCTCTGAGAGCCAGAAAGTTTTGTTGGATCTCCCTGAGTAACTGCCAGTCTTTCTGGGCAGGGTCCAGCCTGCCAGCTCTGGTGCAGTAACATGTAGACACAGTACAGGCATCTACACAGGGGGTCCCTCATGCTCCAAAATGCACTTTGTGCATTTGATAATCAGTGGTACCCAGGAAAGAATTCCAGGTTTAGTGTAACAGCTGGCTTGACACAGAGCTACCTCAAAATCAATTCTTCCTATGAATCACTCAAGGGCTAAAAAGAAGAAAAAGGCAACAGAGATTTTTTTCCCAATTTTTAAATAGTAAAATAAGATCAAGAGTAAGTATTAATTTTGGAAAAAATGTGCCTTTTTAACAGCTATTCAAGAAGTAACTTCATCAGAGTAACATGTGTTAGAAACATGTCTGCAGTAACACGGGATGGAAAGGAAACCTTCCTTTCTAAGTCTCTGCACACCAAATCTCCTGTGCATCTTGGGCAGTCCTTGAACATATTTACAGGCAAAAAAATTTATCTGCAGGAACCAAAAGAGAAAGTACACAAAACAAGCAGTTTGAGAGAGCAACTCTCAGGATTAAAGGAGTCAAGCTCCAGAAGAAATTAACAACCTGCTATAATTTTAAGTTTAAAACACAAACAAAGCTTATTAAAAAAAAGAAGTGCAAGAGTCTTCCAAGAGCTTACAGAAACTGTTTTCAATGAAAACTCTGACAGATATTTACATCCAGCATATGAGTGCTTTGGTGGTGAGTGATACCCACTCTCCATATGATGACATGTGACAGAGGAGAACCAGCACGGCAGAGGTTGATGGTGCTCCACTTGACATGTGGGATGTGTTCTGATGTCAGCTAAATTTATGCCATATGCTACAAAGCACAGTGTAGTGTCTGCCTTTTTTGGAACACAAACAACTTGCTGACACTAAATGGAAAGTTCACTGCAGGATTTACATCATCCTTGACCTAATTGTGACAGCCTAGGACAGAAGTACTCAGGCTGCTCCTTAGGACTCCAGATTTTTTGGGTGATGCATGTATTGGTTGTCCAAACATATTACTCCATATTAGGAAAATTATCACTGTAACAATTTCAGGTGCTGGCACAAGTAACACCCCATTTGGCATTTTGGTAGAAAAAAAAGCAGGTCTGCACAAATTAAAAACAAAACCCAAGAGGAGGCAGGGCCCCAAAGCAGGCAGAGTAACTGGGTAAATGTTGCCCACATATGTGTCTGACACACAGATGTTTTTAAATGTCTCCTCCCACATCCAGATGGGCACAGCAGGAACATATTATATGAAAAAAAAAATGTTTTGGAAGTTATGCAGAGACTAGAAAAAATATCAGAAGTGTGAAAATCCTGGCAGTGAAGCTTTGACCTGTCCCCATTTAACACAACAGCCCCAGATATTTGGGCTGGGAACAGAGGCAGGGCAGTAGCAAACCAAAACATGATCAAATGGTTTGACTGACTTAAGCCTCAAGCAACCCCAAAATCTCTTACTAACTTGGAAGTCACTGTGGGAGACACTGGCAACCCCACAGTACCCTGATCACAAGCCCTTGAAAAGCCCAGAACTGCCTTAGATGCAGCCTGACACTCAGGGTGTGTGTAAAGGCTGCTGTAAATGCACCTCCTAGAACAGGCTGGGCAACCCTCCTGGGTAAAAGCCTTTTTATTAGGATAGGAAGCATCCCTAAGAACATGGCACAAGAAATACATTATTTGGCAAGTCCTCCCAGAGTTTCTAGAGGTATATCCTATTTCAAATAGAGGGTGACAAACACTGCTGGATCCCATAGTGAAGTCCTATTGACAAATGAAGTCTCTCTGTGAGGAACTCTTCTGTTTCAGAGGCAGCAGATGCACTGTGTGTTGACATGACTGGCACTGGAACTGCAGCATACACAGAAGTCACATAAAACCCACAGCAAGGTCCAGATCATATATTAATGTTGCTATAATCCATGCACCAGTCTTCTGCCAAACGTGTCAAATTTTCCTCTGTAATAGAGCTATTTTTCTCACTGGGCCATATCCTGCATTTTTGAGTCACACACATTTTAGACATTTAACAGAGCAACAACCACTTGCAGAGAAAGAAAACTAATTGCAATAACATGTTCATTGTCTATAAACTGCTCTGTTCACAAAGCAAGTTTACAATATTGCTTTTTTAATGAAACATGGGCAAGGCTAGCAAGCCTTAAATATTATAACTCTCTGCTTTTACACTAACTGTATAAAGTCAATAGCATAATTAATGACTAATAAATATATCTAGAAATGTATATTGCCATTTAAAGATTCAAACAATCAATTCATGCAACCACAACATATAGTCATTCACCCATACAACAAGACAGACCTATATACTCACACCTGCCATTATGAGCTGGATCCCATAAAATGGCCAATTTTCTCCTTAAGAGATTATATGAGACTCAAAAAGTGAATCAAATGAAATGGAAGGCTCTGCAATTTCATCACGTCCGCACAGATATACTAGATTTTGGAAAGTTGCAGCTACAATAACTAGGTAGTTATTGTAGTTATTGTAGTTATAATAAAAATTAATTTTTATATGCATAAATAGAAGAGTGGATGAATTTTATCGACCTTTTATCTATATAGATAAATATCCACAGCTAAGGGAGTCAGGAAGTTTTGTGTCTTCCTGAAAAGGTAAGTTATCTACAATCCATTTGACAGCACTTGCAGATACATCTAAATTGATAAAAGGAATGAAAAACCATCCCAAAGCACCCACTGAAGAGCAAAGAGCCTGATAAGAAAGGCCCCATTTAGATTCACACCATGGACATACCTGGCAAATTCCACTGATGCACATATCCAAGGATTCAGTGTTGCAACGAGTACCATCGAGCACTTTTGGGGCAAGTTCCACCACCAAGTTCTTTCCCAGAGCTTGACATTTCAGGGCACAAGGAGCAGTAGGATCATTATACACAGGGATCCACTCGTAAAAGTGTCCCTGGTATTTGACATCATTGTAGGCAGAACACTGTTGTGCTCTGAAGTCACCAACATCTGAAGGGCAGTCCTGAAAACAAACCAAAAAAAAGTATTTTTTTAAACTAGGGAATACTTTTCATTTGTAGTAAAGTTATCTGATGAATAATCCAGAAGCTCTTCAGGCAGGCTTGGTTCAAGAGTTGATCTGCTTTGACAAATACACCACACTTCAAAGTTTTACTGTGTATATTGAAAGAATTTATCTTGCTCAATCCATTGCTTGAAGTGCAAGTACAGAATATTATGCATATTCCAGCAATAACAACATAACTGATATGAGAGGATAATTAAAAGTGTTGATTTTTATGACACCAGGTAGTACAGTTAAAGTCTGGTTCTATAGTAAGAATTAGCTTCTAAAGGAATCTATACATTTTAAGTAACTACAAGGTGATATCTGATATTTTTCTCTTTTCAGTAGCTTTTCCCACTGCAGGATTTCTGAGGCTTCTATACTTGTTCATCAGTTCACGTGTCAGAGTAATGAAAGAAATATTAATGCTACATATAAATAAAAAAATAAAATTTGTCTAATTAATTGTTCAGTACTGCTTGAAAAAAGCACAAGATTTCAGAGGAAGCACCAGAAATTTCAGTGCTTGGTCCTTTAGTCTAATTACAGAGCACCTTCACCTCATGGAAGCAGTAAGGCTTATTCTGTTGGAATAACATAAACTTGGTAACAAAAATAAATTATAATAATACAATTATAAGAATAAATTGGTAACAATTGATTCTGTATTTCCAGTTCTAATGAGACAATTTTCCCACACAGCACCTTAGCATACACAGCTGAAAGACTAAATATGAGAACTGCTTGAAATAAAACGTTCTAAAATATTTTTTTTCTACACAAAGCATTGAACCCAAACAATGATGTTAATATTAAACTATGGTGACAGGAATGGAGATGAATACTGATTGATTTGAAAATAACTTTGGTAAAGTACTGGCAAAGGAGTTACTGTGTCAAACAATTCCTCACTGCAGACTTCATTTAAAAGTATGTCCAATGTCAAAGAGTCCATACACCAGACTGAAAGGATATTCTTCCAAGAATTCCAACTGCACATATAAGCCAGATGTGAGGCTGATTTTAGCAGTTTTGTTTTCATTGGATGGAAGACTGAAAGATTTTGATGTGTCAGACAAACTCATGGAACTTATTACTAAGTATTAGTTAACAATACTGATCCCAAGCACAGCTTCAACCTTATCAGTGAACTGAACCTTCCCTGAATAAAGCTGACAAAATAGTAAGTGCATTATACAGGACTGGAGAGTCAAATATACAGGAGAAAGTTCTGAATTTCAGTCCAGTGCCCCAACAATATTGCACTCAGTCTGGGGTTTTTTTCATAGCAAACAGTAGCCTAGAACTGTCTCTGAATTGGTGGTAATCTAGATAAAATACCTTATAAAATCACTATTCTATCTACTGACCAACACATGGAGTTTCTGCAGCCGAGCACTGAGCAAGTCACTGAACTTTCCCAGCAAAACTTTCCAGCTCTGTCTAATAATAATTAGTGACAATAATTCAAAATTATGTTAACACATTTTGTATTATTTTTAATCTGGGATAATGCTACTTTGACCCATATTTTATGAAACTATACAATGATGAAATAAGACACAGGAAGTATTTTACCTCTACAAAATCCCTCAAGTAAGAGCTCCTACAAACATCAAGTAAATACTGTGAGAAGCCACACGTATTTACTGCAGTGTCACTCCCCAGAAATTCACCAATTTTGCACTGGTGTAAATGAGAGCAGAATTTTGGCTCTGACTTATCTGTCACCTCTCATTTTCCACAATAGCAAGTCTAAAAAGCAGAGAAGACTTCAGAGTTCATATGGATACCATATGGTTTCCTTCCACCGATGCAAACAGAGGAGCAAGTAACAATCAAAAAATAGTAAGTGGACATTAGATTCAGGTAAGGTTAGAAGCAGTTCTGGGGAGCAGTGTTACTCAGCCATGCACAGCTACATTTTCATCACAAAGAATTAAAGAGTAATCTGTGAAGCAGGCAGAGTGATGGCCTTCAGCTGAGGTCTGACAGGCTGTTGTTACAATCCATTATCACTGGGTGTTGATGCGATGCCAAGACACAAACACCACAAAGTCAGGATGTCAAACCCATGGTTACTGTATGTTTCTCATTGATTCAACACAATGCAGCCCCTTCCTTCCACTCGCCTCCTGGCTGCTTCAGAGCAAATGAATTCTCATCTCCCTATTCTCTTTTGGCATCTTCAAAGAACCCAAAGTGATTCTGGCAGCTCGATTCACATGCCAGCTCCACCTGCTTTATGTTTGAGCTCTGTTCAAAAGCAGGAGCATAAAAAGAGCATCACAGAGGGGTATCAAAGAGCTGAAATTATTATCATTTGCATTATATCACAGTTTGGATGGCAACCAAGTCCAGATCCCAGTCTTCCAGGGAACAATAAATATTTGTGTTAAGAAAGGGGTTTAAAGAGAAAGACAACTAAGCACAGAATTAATGCAATCAAGACAAGAGGACTTGTAAACATCAGTTTAATTCCATTCGAGTGGGTTGGAAAAGTGAAAGAGAGTTTAAAAAAGAGAAAGGAAAAGGCAGGGCAAAGATGTGAGTGGTAGGCAAGGGTGAACCATGTTCAGGAAGTGGGCAAGGTCATAATATCAGACAACGATATGGGGGACCCAGCCCTCATCCTGTTTGTGTCTCTGGTTTTAATCTATTTCAGACATCATTCCAACATTCCCTCTTTCCTATCAATATTTCACATTTTCTCTTACTTGTTAAATTATTTTGCTGCTAATTTCAAGGTTTCTACAATTTCTTAATTTCAGCAATAGCTTTTGTCTCACACTCAATCCAGTGAAGCATGGCCAGGCCATTTGTAGCTTCATACACTGCACAAGGAGCTGAAGACATATCTATGAGGTCTAATACATGAAAATGTTGGCAAAAAAATCACACCCAGAGCTTGCAGTGGAATGAAATGTATTTATGACATGACTTATGAACACATTAGACAGATCTGAAAAAGATGCTTTAGAAATGACTACCATGAAGATTAAAAACACATACATATATTCCCATATTTTTTTTCTGACAGATGATTAAAAACTACTGCATCCAAGGGCTGGCTTCTTATGAAATGTATCTTTGAGTTTTGGCAATGAGTGCCCTCAGCCTTTGAAAACAAAGCTGACCTGGGAAATCTGTATCTTTGTAGGCAATGTTCATGTACAAAATATGAAGGTTGCATCAGACCCTGTGACTCTTGCCAACAATTACTCCACTGAAAAAAGCACAAAAGAGAAGGCAAGAAAATTCCCAGTAAAAATGATGACACCAAAGAAAGTCTAGCCCTTTGTCTAGTTTTATTCTTTGAATCTCATTTTGTTGAAACCCAGCCAAAACTGATGAAGTCATTGTTTTGTTTTCTTTTCGAAATTAGCTCCAGGTTCTATGTTTTTCCTGCACAATTTTCAGATTCTAAGTAGAATCAAGATACCTGAGCTGGAAACCACCCCAGCCAAGGGAGCCTTATGGTGCATCAGCATTATAAATACAAACTAAAGAAATGGACAGATTAGAGAAACTATGTAACTCAAGGTGAAATGTTATAGTCTAAAGTCAACAGAGTACAGCCAAGATTTTCTGAATGGGATAAATTAGCAGGTTAAGTGGACGCTGGGACAATTATAGATGAATGTGTTGAACAAGTGTGAGCATTATCTGCATATAATAAAAGTTTACAATAGAATTAAACACAGGGCTGTCTTTTACAAAGCAGTGGTTTTTCTGACTACAGAAGAATCACTGTGGCAAAAATAAAAGTGACTTTTTGGCACACAAGAATGTGAAATTTATGGGGAAATGGTCCAAATAACTTGTTCTGTGAATAGGACCCTAAAGGATTAACTTAAACACTTCCACACAGTGCACATCATAGCATTAGAATGTAACACTATATACAAAAACTGAAATTTTAAAAAAGGGGGGCAAGAAAGACTGAAAATCTCATTGAACAACATACAATGGATAGTTTATTTCTCTAAAGTCTCTGTATGAAAGGCTGAAAGCACACATAGAGTTTTAGGAAATCATGCACCTGGCATCTCAGTTATGACAGAAAGATAAGCAGGCTATACATACGCCTTAATCTTAGCAATTATTTTGTTGCTAAGACCTTGAATTAATTTTCTGATTGAAATATCACTAATATTATTCTGGAACTATGCTTGAGTTCAATGAACTTACTACTATTCCATTACAAATCCACATGAAACTAATTTTCTGGTAAAATGATTCTTGTTCTTCTCATTAGAATGACACACATATTAAGTTGTGCTTCATTTGTACTCCCCAATATAGATGTTAGTGGTGTAATGTATCATGTAGCAAAATTACATTTGCAGACAGCTTTACACTGTGTATTTATACCAAATGTCTCATGTGGTTACCAGTAATACCTATTAATATGGAAAGAAGCTAGTATAAATTCTTAGTTTTCAAACTACAATTTCACTCCTAAAGTGAGAAGCCTTGATTAGAAATAATGCTTCTGGGAAAATTACACCATTTGAAACTAAACTGGCCTAGTAGTCTCAGATTTACATTAGGTGTAAGGTCCTGTTTCGACGTTAACTCAGATCTAATGTGGGGTTTGGATTCAGGGATGCCAATTTCAGAGATCAACTGTATTAACAGTGGAAATCTCGTTAAATATATTTTTCTCAGGAGTTCTTCATTATCTGACCCATAATCTAGGAAAAACCATTCCTGAGAGATTCTGACTGTATCTGAACTGAAATGGAAACCTGATCCCTTTCAGACATGCCCCAAAAGCAGAACTGTAAAAGCAGTTTCCTGTCTGGAAATTAACATTTCAATCATCATAAATTCAAACAGATTCACCTACAAGGCACCTGCCACTTATCGCTTTAAAATAAGCCCTGAAGTTAAAAAACAGGCTCCAGTGACTTCAGATAAACTCTCTGGGAGTTCAGAGAGGGTATGACAATCATCTTAATTTTCTCTATGATGAAGCATATAGTGCCTTCATTTCCATCAGGTTTCTACTGCATAAATCTTAAAACAAACAGCATCCACAGCTGCCCTTAGATATACTAAAGGTACACAGAGCTGAGCATGAGAGCAGAAAACATGCCCAGATGAACCCCACCACCCTCCCTTCCTGAGCCCTGGGCAGCTCCCAGGCCTGATGCTGGAGGAACAAGGGGCACTGAGATGCTCTTTGTGCACCTGCAGGAAGCTGCAGTGCACAGGACCCAGCAATCAGAGCTGTATTGCTGTACACAATGCATACAAAATTACATTTAGATAAGCAGTGGAGCACTCAGGGACAGTTTGTTCTTTCCATCTCCTGATGGCTGCAAGTTATCACACAGCTTTTAAACATCAGGGTATTTTTGCAGGTAACATTTTTATTTATGAGCTCAGGCCGTTGTGCACCAAGCTGCTGGGCCTTTTCTTCTGAAAGGGCAAGGGAAAGGGTTTGCCTCCAGAATCTGATTTCTGCATGCACTGGGACTGATTCATTTATCACTTCCACTTGTTTCTGCCAGCAGGAACTTGGGCTGTGAGCTGCTGTGGTGGGAAATCCATCCAACACTGAGGAGTGTAGAGGTGTAAGCAAGCCTTGTTCTCAAGGAGGGCAGGAGCCAACTGGCACAGCAGACACTGTAGGTGTGGCAAACTGAAAAGCAGGAATGGTCAGTTCTCCTAGGAGATGCACTGATTCAATGTATTTATATATTTATTGGGCAACTTCCAGTGTCAGGCCTCTAAAGGAGAACGTCACACTCCACAGCTGCCTGCTGCTGGCAAAAACTATGGGACAGGTAATGACTGAGTATCACCTGAGCTTACACACCTCTGGGTATAATTCAACCCAAAGGAAATTCAGGCCTCACCTTTTAGTATTATTATTAATTACTTATCTGCCTGCTGTCTTTTCTGGAACAGGACATTTGACTGTCACATTGTACTGTGAGGTAAGCCAAGCAAGGGGGTGAGTGCAGACCATAAACCACCCTGAATTTAAACACCCATAACTGTGTTTGCACACACATTATATAGACCAGTGGTACCACAAAGTCCTGCCTGAGCTGCTCACCTTGGGCACCCTAGGCCGAGGCTGAAGGGCAGCAGTTGTTTAAACAGCACAAAGCACAACTAAAGTCAGTGGAACACAAGTTATGGAGCTTGCTGTACGTGAAGTGTTTTCATAAAACCTGTCTATAAAAATGAAATGTGATTGCATCACAGTAACAGCACCTGTATGGTCAAAACTCCAGCTTCACACTTGCTCGTGGAAATGGTCTGTGCCAGTGCACCTAAAAGTTCATGTTCTTGCACACAGACATATAAAGATCTGGGTTTAGGCAAACAGAGGGAATATAAGGACTAATTATCCTGTTTAAGATCTGAAAGGGACCAGGCACCTCTTTGTTCACATGGAGAGAGTCACCATAGCACTAACGACCACAAATGATCAGTTTAATGCTTCATCTACAAGACAGGACCCCCAGGAAAACCATGAAGATGAGAATTGATCTGTTAATCCTCCAAAATGTGTAACTCTCCTAATAAGTGATATAAAACATTCTGAATCACAATTGGCACTGTAATTTCAAAAGAAAATGTCCATTTGGGAAGTCTAAATTTGAGACCTCATGGTGTCATGCAGACTGTAGTGTTTAAAAATGGTAATAATGATGGAAAGAAAATTATGCACCATAAGGTTTTAAATAAGAAGCAGCATTTCTTAAACTTTAACACATTTTTTGAATGAGTAAAACAGGATTAAAGTCCAGACTCACATTACTACTGCAGGTTTTGTATCGAATATTCCGACCTTCACAGTTCCTAAAAAAAAAGAGTAAAAATGGTTACACTGTATAATAGCAAAACACAGCCCTGCCTGTTTTACAGCTAGTTATTCTCTCAAAAATTAGACTTTTATTGCTACTGCCCTACCATAATATGGACTCAAAATACAAAGTTTAAATACAAAGGAGATCTGGGGATTCAACTCTTTGCACTGCTGTCACTCTTCAGAAAAGAACGTGTGATTTTCCCTGTAAGCCCAATTTACTGCAAACCTTATGAAAAACATATTTATTTTGTGGAAAAGGCATCTCTAAGCCTGGTCTATGCTGATTGCAACCGAATTATTCCTAATAAATGGGATGTGACCTAGAGAAGAAGATCAGAATATCTGATTCATGATTTTAAATTAAACAGAATTCTCATGGACTGCATGCAAATGTGCCCAATGCATGTCAATCCTGACATCCAGGCAATTCACATCCTCAGTCTGTTGTTAGTAGCTGAAGTAACAGGCATGTAATAGAGTCATGGTTATTTATTGTGGTCTCATAAATCTGGGGAGGTTGAGTTTCACACTTTTTTAAAAAATATACTCTGCCAAACTTCTCAATAACGAACCAGCACTTTTGCACAGTGTAAGATATTCTTCCGTGTTAAAAATGGCAATATCAAGCCTTTGAAAGAATTTAAAACATTTTTCAAAAGTCTGGATAAGAAATTATAACTAGTGATTTCTCTAATATCAGGAACAGTATTTTGGAACAATCCCTTCATACAAAAAAAGATGTGCCTTACGTGAAAGAATGTGTCAACATGTAACTGATAATTTACATCTCTTGGATTAAATTTTCTTTTTCTTGCATGAAAATTGACAACAATTTTTTTTCTTTTTTATAATGTGTGAGAGCGACTGAAAAATAGCATTAGAAAAGGAAAAAAATGGATGCCTGAAGCAAGAACTGAGCTCAGCTGAAGGTACAACTGTTAAAACTCAAGGTATTACAAGTCTCAAATTTCCAATCTTTTGCGAGACTTACTGCAACACAACATGCAAATTAAAAATGTTTATGATACACAACAAATGTGAAAACTTTGTTTCACAACTGTGTGTTTCCTGGACAGTACTGAAAAAATCAAACATAGTAAAAACCTTTTAAACTATGCGTTTGTCAAGGTATGGAAAACACATGTTTTTCACAGGGGAACACATTAAAAATATTAATAAAACCGCAGTGGAATTTATACAGCTACAATTTATTGAGCTTATTTCACAGTCCCTAACACATTGGTAGAGTATCAAGGCTTCTTGCTGGAACTATTACTTTTCTCCAGGATCTTTGTGCATTTTTCACTAAAAGAAACAGGCAGTGCTTTCATCAGTCACCTTTAGCTCTGTATTACATACAATTTGCCCTTAAGTAGCACATCACACTCCAAGCCTTCTTAAAGAAAAAGTGACTTCCTGGCTGATAACTGCATTAAACTTGGTCTCAGAAACAGAAGCAAGCAGAAGATGATTGGAAATGTGCCAGAGCTGCAGAAGAACCACCCCCCCACATCAGCATGTGGCTTACCTGCCATTTAAGCATCTCCTCAGAGAGTAGGAGGCTCCCCCTCCACAGGTCCGTGAGCAATCACTCCAGGCCCCCCAGGCATCCCAGGAATCATCCTTATCTTCGTCTGAGCGGGTAGTTCTGGAGTTCTACAGAAAAAAAAAAAAGAAGACATAAAGGAGGGGGGAAAAGAAAATTGTTCAGAGTATGTTTTAGTGCTTGGCATTAATAGAACCAATTATGTTACTTTGCTGCTTCTTTACCATATTTCAAATTTACTATTTTAATGCACAGTAATTAAACGGGGAAAAAGCAGAGTCTTTGAAGATTCAGTGTATGTGATGTGCTGCCTCCTGCCAAAGAGCTGCTCTGCCCAAACATGCTGGTAGTTGGGCATAGTTCCCAACTCCTCTATGCCCAACATGCTCTGGAGGATCTAAAGTCTCAAGCACACAGACAAGGTATCATGTTCAAACACATGATGGGCCTGTTACAGTGAAACTAAGATTTTTAGAATCCTATATTACACCCAGGTCAAGATTAAAACACCAATTTCTCAAACCACCATGGTGATAGTTTGCACATAAAAATACCACTAACATAAAGTAATGGCTTTTGGCATCATTATAAAAGTCAGAGTGTGGATAAAAGTGAGGCAGTGAGTTATTTTTCTCAGGTGGCAGAAAATATTGACCAATATTTACTCTGCCCCAAAAGAACCACAACTGAGAGAACATGAAAATTTAATTCAAGCTTTAATAAAACAACTATTTCCAGCAAATTTTTTTATTCTCATTTACTTCAGTGGTCAGCTTGTCAAAAAAAAAAAAAAGTGATTTTTTTATTAGAGCATAAGCATCTCTATTTGAACACCGAATTGCAAAAGCTGGTCTGAAAACATCAGTGGCTTCTTAACTTTCTTGCTCTTATAAATTTACAAATTTTACAATCGCTTACCGTAAAGCTTTAAAAGCACTCTTAGGCCAATCTACCACTCCAAAAACGATAGAGCCCAGCTCTGCCAAGATCCCTGAGGAATTTTCATACTGATGCTGGGTTTACTTTATATCAGAAGCCAAGTCTGAAATGTCTGACACTGAAAATGGAACCAACTGCCTTCAGTCTTGACAAAAAAAGCTCGGCACTTCCCAACAAGTCACTTGGCATATGAAAATAAATCAAGATGAACAAAAGAGTCACTTCTTTCAAATTTATGGGGGCAAAATTAGTTTGTTCTCTTCAAGTCCAAAGCAAATGATTGGGTCTTAGCATGTTGAGGAACAACTAAACTTGTGATATTAAAAAAGCAACAGATGCCACTCTTTTTTAGAATAGCTAGTTTCTTTTGACAAAGCAGTGACAATGCCTAAAATAATCCTAACTTCATCATTGTATTAAAACCAGCCACATGATATTAACAGACAGAATGTCATCTAAAGCCCTAAACAAAGTCCAGTTGTTCACTTCCCAAACTGCTTTGATAAAAGCCATTGTTGTGAACTGTATCTAATTAAAAAGCTGTAAATACTACGACGATCAAAGCAGAACTTTATGCCAACAAAGCCTTCTTTAGAATCATTGACTAATTCAGTGCCCACAGTGTTGATTTAAGCTCCAGCTAGTCCAAGCTATTTGTCCCATGGGAAAGAGTTAAAAGCAGCTTGCACTGACTTAGTAATTTACTACCAAAATAATATTGATTTACTAGCTGTCTGGTTTCATAAACTCTACACATTACATTTGTCTTCACCATGGTACTAAATTGAAGTAAAATAAAGAAAAGATCACCAACATCATGATTTACACCAACAAAGCCTTGGAAACTCATTTAGGAATTAAATTGAGAGCTAATTGCAATTGGACACAGAAGGATATTATTGTACATCAGGACTGCATTCCCAACTTGCTTGACTTCAGTTTTTCATGTTTTTATTGTCTTCAGTCGTAATTCTAACATGGTTCAGCAGTGAAACATTGGACCATATTAGAATGTTTTTTCCTTTAGTGCCTTAATTTTGCAACAGATGAAGTGCAACACATATATTTTGCATATCCATTATGGAAGTATTTATGTGCCAGCACAAACATAAATGTGTGCATGGACATGCACATGTGCACCCAATGATGTTGCATGAGGAAGCCACAAGTGCTGTAGTGAATCCAGACAAAATAACTTAAACCAGCTATAAACACAAGCTAGATGGTTTGCTGCTCCTTACGTAGAGCTGGATGGGAAAACACGTCACTGGAAGGAGTTGTACCACATGTGGACACAGTGTTAGATGCAAACATTGCAGTCAGAGCAATAGCTAAGAACCTATAACAAAGTTTCTGCAGAAATCCAGTGTGCATGATAAAGATAGACTCAAAATATTTCATCCCAATCTAACTCATTTTGAAAGCAGGAAAGTCACAACACTAAACATGGACCTGGGCAATGATTACTTGAATGAGGGGGTAAGGGAAAATAAACTCTTGAGCTTTGAAGCACTTGGTGACATAGACAGAGCCTCAAAGACTGAGATGACATTTTGCCAAGGCTTCCTTGATGTCTGAGGCCCAGTAACGTGCAAGTTGAGTTCTGTGCTGACAACCCTTAACTGACAGAGACACTGTTGTCCACAGAGAACTTTACTAGAGTGTGGTACTGGTGGATTTCAACAGAGGGGAGAGTGTTGGTACCAGTTTCTCTTCTTCTGTCCAGGGCTCTGTTTTTGCTCCTGTCACATATGGGCACATACTGAACCACCATGTTCTGCAAATTATTGGTGTGCATGTGCTCTCAGGCCAGACCCTACTTGCAATGTACTACTGACAGTAATAGAGTATAAAGTGGGCACTGAGGTAAAATAAATAAAATCCAGATGTTAACAGGGCTGATCATTACTCCAAAACAAGGGGATTTTTACTGTCATTTGTAGCACCCAGTAAATAACAACAGCTACATTGACACACATTACAAAAATCAAACACAGTGCTGTCAGATGGAGAAAAAAAGATTATTTGGCCAAACTTTTGTTTGGCTGTTATGAAGGATGACATAATTGTCTTGAATTTGGTCATGCAGACTTCAAAGGAGAAGTGGTGCCAGAGAACCAAGGTCAGTTTATGCAGTTTTATTATTATTCAGACATCTATTACATAAGGCTTGGATATGTAAATGTTTAGCATTCACAGCTTCTCAACAGAAATGCCCTGATACCTTAAATGTTTGTTTTACAGAGTTTTTAGCATATAACTTTTCTTTAAACACAAACACAAGGCAAGTCCATAGTATTTGACAGGACAGGCAGTATTTGACAGGCAGAGTACGTGCAGTGAAAGAAATGTAGAGACCTGGCACACAGATTTTTCTGCCAGAGTCCCCAGCTGACAGTCCCTCTGCCATGCACACACCAACACAAATCCTGCCCTGTGACAGCCCCTAAACATCTCCCCCGGGCAGGGTGCCCAGCTCTGTCAGGTCCTAGAAGGGATTTAGTGCAACCTCTGGGCAATAGAATCAGCAGAGTTAGGCAGATCATGCCTGGGGCTGGATGGAAACATGAAAATGCTCTACTCAAACAGGTTAAAGTGAGGTGGCTCAGAAAATAAGTGTTTGTCATTTCATGTAAGGACTTGGATATGGAGGAATATTTACCAATACACCTGCTATTATGCCAGTGTCACTGCAGCTCTCTGGGTGGCTGTGCTTTTGTTTTTCTCACAGCTGCTTACTGAAGTGGTTTGTATTAATTCACTAAGGCTTGCCAAATTCTACAAGAAGATCACCGAAAGGAGTTACACTGGCACAGTTATAGCATATTGCTATTTAATAATGCTTTTCTTATCATGAAATACAGAATTTAGGCTCTTCATATTAAACTCATCTACGGGAAAGAACCTGTTGAGGAGCATAAACACCACTTCTGTATCACTGAAGGCGTAAATTAAGCACTACCCAAAGCCCAGTGCTGGCCCTTCTCCCAGGAGTGAATTTCATCCCTGATGGCCTTTTGAACAGGGATGAAGCATTTCCTTTTCATTGCTTCTTCCCACTCTCACAACCCATAAATACTATTAACACTGTCCTGACTTCCAGAGCCTTCCCAAGCACAAGGCTGTTTTGCTCTTCACTAATCTTCATATGCAGCACTGCACTGTGCCATTTGCTTCCCCTCATACCTACAACAGCTCCAAACAGAGGTAGCACAAGGAATTATGGCACTGAAGGGAAAATATCCTGCCTGAGTAGCTCTGTGATGCATTTCCCAGATTCTTGTTTCCAGACACTACACTTGGTGGAAGAGTATCAAATTGCACTGATGACTGTATCCATGGGCAGGAAAGAACAAGTATTTACCTGCAGATAATCACTGGATGTGCTATTCAGCCTCAGAACTGTATCCTTCACTTTTAACTCTGGCTGTTATGTCTAGAGCTTTGCAACAAGCTACACTAGAAATCTCTTTCACTGCTAAGGTCACATACAAAAATGATTTTCACCTCTATTTGTTATTCTAAGTGAGGTGCAGAATGCAGATTACAGATCTAGGAAAAACTATTTCACTTGTGGCAGCGACTAAATAGAACAGTCAAAACATATTTCCAGACAAATAAGAATTATTAATAAAAGATTTTGCATTACCTGGTTTTAGCTTAAAAACTCCTCATTTCCTTAAAACAGATTTCAGGACATTTCCTGATATAATTCTACTCTTGCTGAGTGCATTATATATTACCTAATTGTGCACTGTATATGTCATTGAGTTTAATAATTCTTTTACTTCTATGTACCAAAGTAAATTATGTATTACTCTGTATGTTAAAAAGAACATATCTGGATTTTTAAAATCCTGGAGAAAAACAATGCATCATTATTTTAGACTGATAAAAAACACCTGGGAGTAAATGCAGCTATTTTAAGCAGATGTTTAAAATTAATTAGTTTTAAAACTGTTAACATTATTTCAGTTACATTACCCTACTCCTTGCACTTGGCCTCAGCACTGCACACTCACTGCAAAATGGAACCTGTGCCCCATAATAACAAGAACATTTCAGAAACACAAGCTGGTAAAGCTCAGTAACAAGGTGAATCACCAGCAAGGGATCGGCCAAAAGGCAAATGATGGACTTAGTGAGCTACATGAAAAAATACATCTGGGGGCTCAGATGGAATTTAGACCTCTCAGTGTTGAATTCTGCAATATATTTTCATTCTACAGAAGTTTTGAATAAATTCAAATTTTGGAGAATAAAGCATGCACAAGTGTCACACACACAGGAAATATTCACAGCATAACTCATTTTCATACTAAACTGAAGGCGAATCTCAGCATGTTTTTCTGTGTTATACTGCATCCAGATTTTTCCGTTGTCAGAGTGTTGCAAAATTTCACATTGACAGCACAGGCCTGCTCTGCAGGAGTTGTCAGGACAGAGCTGGGGGTTTTGGCAGGTGGAGCAGGGATACTTGAGGCTTTTGGCATCCAGGAAGGGATGAAATGTTGCTTGGCTGTTTGGCACCTATGAGCTAGTTGAGGCTTTTGGCACTGAAAAGAGTCTGTATCCCCTCCTTCCCTCTTTGTGAAGTAACAGAGGGAACATGGAATTTGTGGGCATGGAGAAGAAATCGTGGATCCCTCCCTAACTAACCCAAGCAGAAAGAAACTGCATTAGAATACCTGACATCTGCAGCTCTGCCTGAATCTAACTGCTAAGGACAGCACCTACACGTTCCTGCTAAAAGGGATCAGTACTGAAGTACTTAAAGCATAATTAAGTTGCTATTTTTCAATTTCTGAGTTAACGGCATTGTTCAGATGGGTTTAGAAAAGCTCCACACAAATTCTATTTTACTTGCTGCTGACAGATTTGATGGCCTACACCAGAGTCCCAGGGTACCTTTTTATTCCATTGCTGACTTTGACAAGAGAAGCACTTGCTTCTGGCCTCTCTGAACAACAGCAAACTGTTCTATTTTCTTGGGTGATATTCCATAAATTACTACTTTGATAGAAAAGAGAGAAACCCTTTTTAAAACCCTGATAAGAACATCCTGCAAATACTGGTGCATTTCATCCCTGGCAGTGCACATGAAAATCCAGACTTAGTTGCCCAGGTTTACATTCATGCTTGCCCACCCAGAGCCATATAAGTCCCATATCTGCTTATCTACAGTAAATATTGTCCCACATTTGCCAGCATTAGAACATAGAGAAGATACTCTCCTGAAAACAGGGAGGAAGGCTTTCACCAACTTTGCTGATAGTCAGGGAGGCAGACCAAGTGTCTAATCAGCTTTTAGGTCCAACCATCCAGGACAGCTGCCCAGGATGAAAAATAGGAAAAACTCGTCCCTGAGTTTCCAGTATTTAGTTGTCTTCCAAGATTTCCGTACATGTGACTACGTAGATGGAAATATATAAATCTGAAATCTCAATACATATCCATTCCTCTGAATGTGCCCCATCTGAAATGGAAACTGCACTGAGAAATGTTTAGCATCACTCCAATTCCCTCCATTTCTAAGTGGTCTGGAGAATTAGAACTTGAAGCTTTGCACGTGTTGCTAGCAAACAGCTCAAAAGCCACAGACCCTGGAAAACACACAGAGGTTCTGAAAGGAAACATAACCAATAAACCAATATAAATTGTAGCACACTCTGCCCACTTTCTCAGTAGCCACCCTGAGGCAAACCCTTGCCAGAACTTGGAAAAGAGATAAAGGTGGAATTTTAAAACAGGCAAAAAGAAGGAACGAGATGCTTTAAAAAGTTTATTAGAAACATGATATTCTTTTTTTAAAAATCATGGATTATATTAACATTCCCAATGAAGAACTTAAAGTTATATCCTAGAGTATGTAATAAAATAATTTATAAATTATCAATTAGAAAGCATTCTCCTCAATATGGTACTTAAATTCTCAGCCCCTGCACGTACTTGTACTAAGAAAGCTTGGCACAGACATAACAAGAGCATTTTCCCAATACAAATACAGTAAGTGGTCTTTAAAATTTTCTTTGCAGCTTTTTAAGGTTATACGCTATGTCCATTTTAGGGATGAGAATCTGGCCTCAGGAAGAAGGATGAAGTGCTTTGTGAGAGTAGTACAGCTGAGAATTTTATCTCAGCTCTCAAAGGCAGATTTTCCTGCATCTAATACCTTTTCCACCTCCTGTTTTGCAACTCTAAACATTGCCCTTTCAAATAAGGGTATCTAGAGTAGGTACAAAGTGTGAAGAGGAAGACAATCTTCAAGACATTTTGGTATTATAATTATTTCTGGGCCTACTTATAAATTTGCATTAACACCAGTCCATATATTTCCTGGAGTTCATAAAATAGTAATAATGCATGAAAGCTTTACTGAATGCATATTCAAAATTTGCACCTGGATACAGAGGCTTTTTCCACCTTCACACAGCACACCACATGTTCCCCATCCAGCACAAACAGTGTGACAGGTCAGCCAGAGTGCAACAGGCAGAATGCCTCAGGTGCATAATAGAAAATGAGATTCCAATTTCTGGGAAGTATATCTGGCATTATTTTTTAAAATTAACTTATTAAATGTATTTGCAAACATTCCAAATGAAGGTTCTTTTAAATGCTTTACCATGCAATTTTTAACACCGGTCTCACTTCAGTGGAAAAACAAGAGTAACATGGATGAAAGGATGGGCATTATGTCTGTGAATGGAGAGGACCATCAACTTTCAAAGACCACACAGGGGCACATTGGTGCCACTGTCAAATATGCAAAGTCTTTCCTGTTGAGGCTTATTTTTCAGGGGATTTTTCCATATTCTGATGCCATATGAAATTGCAATCCTAGTTCTGTGATAACATTATTTTTCAACACTTTAAAATAATGCTTTCCATGTGAAAAACCAGTACAAGCAAAAAGAAATCCTATGCATTTCTCCTGAGGGTCCAGTACCTATCATAGACTCATCTCCTTTTAATAAAATGTGTTGGTTTAGGACTCCTTGATGTGCTTCTTGATGTGCTCATTTGATGGAGATCCACTTGGCAGTGTTTGAGGAAGTCATTCCAGGCTATGGACAGCTATGGCAGGAATGTTATCACCTTCTGAACCTCCAGATTAAAATCACGGAGACAGCAAAGTTACAGTTTACTGTAGGAGAAAAGTGATAGGAGAGAACATGGGGAGGGGGTTGTTTCTCAGCCTACAGGTGAGCTTAAAGAGCCACAATCACCATCCAAATCTCTCCTGCTGATTGGTGGTGGTCCAGGTGGCATTTTCCCAAACTACCACTGCAAACTCTGAAGTATGGGAAGGGCAGTTCTGCTCCCATGAATGCTCACACAGCACAAGTGTGTTGTGACACTCCCACCACACAACACATTGACATAATGGCACCCCTCACTCACACAGCCTTATCAATTATTGCATTATGCTGAACTTGTTGAAGGGCTGATTTTCCAAGACTCTTGTGCACAAAATTTACAGACAGGTTAGAGAAAAGTAAATCAAGAGGGAAAGTGGGCATTTAAAATTACTTATGGTGCATACTATTTCCCTAACAGTTTATAACATCATAAACAAGCTTTATTTCATCATAGTGACACTTGAGGTATTTGATTTAAAGCAATACCCTAAAAACCATCACTTAAAAACACACAAGTCATTGACACTTATGTACAGTACTTTCATGCACATGCTTTTGAAAGAAAAGTCATGTTTTCACTATTTGTTTACAACTTTTTTTTCCTTTTTTAGGAAAAGGTTTAGAGAATTTACAATGAAAAATCCCCACTGAAACCAATCCTTTTACTCAGAAAAAAATTACTCCACCTCTAACTTTTAAAAGAGCCCCAATTCATATATTTTAAAAATTTGTTTAAAATAATTTTCCTGACTTGAGACACTGTCTGCCAAGTTCCTGCTAGAAGCAAAATTTAATGGCTAACTGCCAAGCCTATGAATAAAAGGAGTTTATAGGGGAAATACTGAGAGAAGAATAAACTGTAGCAAGAGCAGCCAGTATAGGAAAGTCTTTCTTGTGCATTTTGTCTATCCATAATCTGCAATATTCATAACCCCTGGATATTGGGATGTTGCACTCCTGCCTGCCTCAATTTCATACCAGGATTATCCCTAGTGCCAGAGCAATGATTTGATTATAGCTATTTATACCCTGTCACTGAGATGAGGCATCCAAACTCCTCATTTGTGAACAAGTGATTCTACTCATGTCTCCTGCCTCACCCTGTTATTTAATACTACATGTAGCACTTTTAATGGTAATATTTCCATAAATGTAATGCAAAGCAGATCACAGACCATAAGCAGATACAACCTGGCAATAGAATAAATGTCAAAAGGAAAAATATTAAATCCATATTGTTAGATGACAGCAATTACATGAACTTAATTTATATTTCTATAAATGGAGACAAATTCATAAATTTTGGATTTCAAAGGAATTATTTTATGCTTATGTATTTGTTACCCCTGATTTTTAAGGTAGATATAACTTTTTGAAGAGCCTTTTAAATTAGTATATTGAAGGAGAAGATTTACTAAGCCTATAACTGAAAAGCAGTCTGACTGAAATTCTGCACAAAGTAACTTTAAAACTTGTCAGCCTGATCATGGTGCCTCTTTACTGTGGCATAAATCAAATTTAGCCAGATGAATTTTCTTCTCAGAGAAAGCAGTTCTTACCCCTTTAACCATGAGTTGATTTTTGGGTGATATTAAGCAGGGGCATAACTGAACCAAAATCAAAATATGATTGCAGTGTTTCTTTTTATTACTCATCTTTACTTAGAGACAAATCTAATGTTTAAGTGTGCTCAGCTCCACTGGCTCCAGCTGATTTCCTGGCCTTGAAGAACAGTTTCATTCATTGTTTGGAAGGAGTTGTTTTACACAAGGAGATGTAGGAACCTTCCTTGGTGGGCACCTGCACCAGTCCAATGGGTCCTTAAGCTGCTTCTGCTTCACCAGAGGTGTAACTTCTGTTTGATCTCTGGTTATTCACAGTCAATTCTGTCATCTCAAGCTTCCTCCAGCTATGTCCCCTCACAAGCAGCAAAACACATTTAAATCTGTCAGGAAGGGTTACTTTTTTCTTTTTAGATAATTAAAAAAAACCAAAAAACCCTGAAAAAACCAACAAACCAAAAAACTCTCCAAACATTAAAACCTCCTGCCAATATATCATCTTGCAGAGGATCTCAGAAGTTCTGAGGGCAGCTTTTGGATATAATCTATGTACAGGTTAAAAAAAGACTGTTGATGAGGGGAAAAAAAAGGTCCATGTGCAGAGAACAGTTTCCCAGAAATGTATTTTATGTGGGATTAAAAATGTAATATTCTCTTGTCATTCCTTTCCACTTTAAGTCAAATAAAATATAATCCACTGAAACTCATTTGATATCTGGTGAACAGTTTTCCTTTTATTGATTTTCTAGCTTCCAGCTTGGGGAGAAAAAAAACCTGTCTAGGGAACAGTTACAATGGCAGCACAGGTCTAGATCCAATTCCCAAAGAAGTAAGAGAAAAAGCCACTGACTTCAAATAAAGGAAGATGAGGGCTTAATTACACATGTGGGGTAAAGACTTATATTTCCCAGTTTGGAAAAATGTTAGCACAATATGCTTTCTCTTCTGTGTCCAAGTTCCTGGCTTTTAATTCTCCAAAGACAGAATTATCCAATGAATAGCATTCATGGGAGAAAAAGACAATTTCATCTATCTTGAGTTTGACTCTGATTTTGTTCCAGATCTCTACTACTGTGTGTGTTTCACCACAGTATCTTTAGCACTCGGCACAGGGCAGCAGGCCTGGATATGGAATATTAGCATGACTCTTTCCATATCTGTTCAGTGCCAGTGTTTCCTATTATCAGTCCAATATTTTATGGTTATTGTATTAGCTTCCCAGCAGTACCTTCTCAAGTTCTGTAGCCTGAAACCTCCATTAACAGATGCTAAATACAATAGTTGTTTTTCACTTTTAGATCTTGCGAAAGCCCATAAAAATGAGTGGTCAGTTTGTCCAATTTTCTGAAGAAATTTTCCAAGATTTGAATGGGCAACATATAAAACCACTAAAAATACTCTTGGCAGCTCATTCATTTGGATTATGTTCCTTCTGCCAAGCCAACTAATGAATAGCTTATTCCAAGATAGGACTTCCGCATGAATTTTTTGTAGTAAAGGTAAGAATATCTATTTATAAAATTCCCTGGTTGCTTGTATTTGAAGGGTTTGGAGAAAGGAGGAGTTTGGGGGGATTTTGTGGGTTCTGGGTTTTATTATTACCATTTGGACCCAAGGAAAATTTGTGTAAATAAATTAACCAACAAATTCCCATTTTATTTTTAATTCTGCTAAATACTCTGGTAAGTGAAAGACAACTAAACTATCACTGTCAGGCACTTAGTGAATACAGCTTGATATAAAAGCCATCGAATTTGATGGAAAGTATCTCACTCACTTTGGTGGGTTTTGTACAGGACCTACAAGAACCCCTGAATTCCATGTCAGATACAGCCAAACTACAGACGTGGACGTGATTTCTTATACATATGGGCAGATAAAGATCAAAGAAGAGGGGAAAATCTACATACCTTTCTCAACTTCATTTCTTTTACCAGTCTCCCCTGGCTATAAAGCATTTGTTAAGAGTCTAGAATTATGCTTCTTCAAATATTCTCAAAAAAGATCCACTTAAGAATACATTTTTACACACACATACACAGATTTTAAATGGTGTTTTGTTCAACATCTTTAGCATAGCAAAGTTCCTTTTTTTGGCATGAGAGAGATATCTTTTATGTCTTTTCCCATATTCCATATACAAATTTATTTTGAAAGCCTGAAACAACTTCCTGCTTGGTTGCACACATATTTTTCCACTGAAATATATAAAGCTAAATTAATTAAGTGAAGCTTTCCAGAGAGTTAGGAGATCAATGAACTGTGCAGTCCACAACACACAGTTAACAGATTTTATATGAGTTTATCCACTGTCAAATTTCAAACACTTTTGAATGTTCCACATTTTATGGCACTACTTATTTCTCTTCTTAAAATAGATCCTCAAACGAGGCCTTTTTTCCTTAAGAAAAGATCTTGCTCACCATTTATCAGTCAACTCAAAGACCACAAAATTGGTTTATCATATTTATCTCACTGAGCACAAAGGCAGATCAGCACCCATATATAAATATAAAAAACTACATCCATAAATTCCATAGTTTTTCCATGCACATCATTTGACCCTATTAAAAATTATCTGAGTAGCAACTCACGGGTTGAAAAATAAAGAACAAACTTCTCAGCCTTTGTAGAGATGATAAGGATAAATTTGGCTTGTGATCTCATTCTCCTTTCCCCTTTGTATGTTCAAAGCCACAGCAGCAGCTAGGTAAGAATAACAAACAATAAAGGAAGCTAACTACAATAAGGAAATGCTGGGTTTGGAAGGCTTTGCAATCCTGGTCAACAAATAGATTTTAAAAACACCTTAGACAAATATCCATCAGGAACAGTTCACTTGGGTTTGCTCCTGCCTGGAAGCCAAGTTTAGACCACAGTGTCTTCCAGAGCCATTCTCCCTTTGATCACTGTGGTGGGGAAGGGCTAAGGTACAGCTACTCTGAAGAAGCCATCAGGATTCAGAAC
The DNA here is from genome assembly GCA_024734555.1 of Trochalopteron elliotii. NCBI lineage: Eukaryota > Metazoa > Chordata > Aves > Passeriformes > Leiothrichidae > Trochalopteron > Trochalopteron elliotii. The sequence continues at coordinate 688,357 of JANPWX010000378.1, forward strand.
ACAAAAGTAAAGAAAAGCCTCCATTGTTTTAATCTATAGGCCTTGCAATGACTCGTATTTGGCTCAGAGACAAGGTCTATCACTCAGCTATCTGTTCTTTCCAGCATGTGTGTCCTGGTTTAGGCCTGCCAGAGGGAAGCCTCTTCCAAAACACGTTATCTCCCACTTTAAACATCCTTCAAATCATCTAACTACTGTTTTGCTCTATTCTTTTATCACAAATCAACTTTGTGCTTCTTATTTAAAAAAAAGAGCAGCTTGGAAGAATCAAGTCTTCTGGAGGCTGGCTATATATACCTATTCCCAGATGGTCTGTCTGAAAACAGATATATTGCACACCCAAAAACAACTTCGCTTTTGGGGCTTTTAAGCTTGCTGATGAACAGTTCCTGCCCATTTTAGATCATTAACTTAACTCCCAAATCCTCATTTGTACTATAAATACCACCTATTGTACCAATATATCTTCTCATTCTTTTGGCCACCGTGGATTAACAGCTTTCTTTAGAAACTTCTCATGAAACACTAGGAAACGTCATTAACACAGACAACAGCTGCTATATCCACATTCATCTTCACTTTGCTTCACCTCAGTTGTCAGCATTTGCACATGGCCCTGTAGGAGGTATTGGGCTGTGTTCTCTGTGATCCTGGAGAGCTACAAAAGTCCCAGGGGAAGCAAAAGGAGTGGAGAGGGGCAACCACCAACCACTACTCATCTATTTTCTGAATGTGAGCTTTGTAGGGGCCAGTCCCTCCCCAGTCCCTCTGACACCTCTTGTTAGAGCAGGTCACTGACCTTTCTGAAGGCTGCCTTACAGAGGATCTGACCTTAAGTTAGGCTTTACATTTGTGGTGTACACAATCATAAACCTATCGCACTACTGAGCCAAAAGACATTTTCCTCAGCCTCAGCACTGCTTTTCTGTACATTCTGGGGCACCAGGTAAAATCTGGATCAGTCCCACTGCTTTTATTTTATGTCATTGAAATAGTTTATTGCTTTTGACAACTGGGTCTCCTGCCTTTTAGGCATCCATAATGCTAGAGGGACAGTTTAATACCATCTATACATTGTTGATCTGGGTCTTACAGTTACACAATCAGAATTCACATTAGATGCCAATAGAGGGTTTTAAAAACATAACTATGAAAACATGAGAAGGATTTTAAATCTACTTTGTGTAATTTGGCTGAAGTTATCATGTTGCAAGGGGATCTATTCATAGGCAATCCTATGGGGGTTTTTTCGCCTAGTTCTCACTAGGGAATGTTTTGGAAGAAAAGTATAAAAAGACATTGTTTCCTTATTATATAATACTCCTGACTTATGCCAAGAATATTCTCATCATAAGCATGTTCATAATCTCAAAGTCTGAGCTATTGCATTACTTGTGTCTATACAAATAATAGGCTTCTAAAAATATGATTCCTTGACAGTTTTTGAAAGGTGACTTACATATGATTAAAAAGCTGTGTGCTTGTGTTTGTATTTCTGATTTGTAAATCCTATCCAGTAATTAAAAGCAGATCTCAAGTGTGTCTGCACACACACAAAGTGAATACAAATCTAAGTCAGAGACGCACTGAGGGAAAACACAAAAATCCAATTTTGCTGGGATATAACTGTTCAGACACTACAAACAGTTTTCCCAAGTAAGAGAAAGTTCCTCAGTTAACAGTAAAACTGATCATATTTTTAAAGAAAATCTCTTCTAAAATTATAACTATAAAATGCTAATAAAGGGATTGACAAATAAAGGAACACTGAAATGTACCATCACACCAACCATATTTTGATACAATGAATGAATATAACACCTGAAGCAACTAATAAATTCTGTTGGAAAACAGGAATAAAATACTGATTTGTTGTTTGAGAAGAAAGATGAGCTGATCGTGTGCTCTGACCTCTTATAACACCAGGAACAGAATTTACTCTTCCTGCTTTACTGAGCAACACAACTCAAATATGTTATTTCTTTCCAGTTTTTCAAATGGAGAGAAAGAAGCACATCCTGAGTTGGACTTAAGGGATACTTTTCAATCGCATAGCTAACAATTTTTATTATATCCCCAAACCCTAATTCAGAATCGAAGCCATTCCTTAGCTCTTGACTAAAATCAGTCACCCAGTAGAGACAATCTGCATGTGTCTCTTAAATGACACACACATTTTTGCATTTACAGTTATGAACTCATTCAAATATGCTCCTTACAAAAAAGTTTGCAATAAAGAAGTGTTTTACTTAACTGACACAGATGTCAGTAAAAGATCTCAGTCTGTCAGTACAAACCCTTTATACAAAGTGAGACAGCTGAAAAATTACCCAGACAGAGAAGTACTAAAAAAAAAAAAAAAGACAGAAAAAAATTACTTTCCTGGTTTTACCATACTTAATTCAAATGTTGCCCTTGTCCACTATGCAGAATAGGAGGCTCATATATTTTGATGAAGTCTGGCAATGGAAAGGTTCCTTAACAAGACTCGTGACTAAGGAAAATTGGATAGGGTGTGTAGGCAGTTAATACTTCTGGAGGAATGCATGGCAGCTTTAGAGGACAATATTGTGTGCATTATTTTGCCTCTTTAAAGGAATAATCTTTAATGGGAAGAAAATGTGCATAGTTTGAAGGCTGGTAACCTCACTGCCAGTTATGCTTGGGTACCCAAGGGACAGAGTTTACAAAATGCTTATGCTCTACCTAGTCTCCTGTTTTAGCAAGACCCTGGAGTAGGGGCACTTTGTAAGAGAGTAAAACCATTGCCTTCATTATGCTCCTTGCTGAGTTTGACCAAGAACTAAAAGATAGTTAGACTACTTCTCCGAAACTATTTTTCCATCCCTTGCAATGCAAAAACCTGTGCATGAAGAGAGTGTTTCAGATTTCACTCTTGCTGCAATAACTGTTCCCTCATTCAGCTTCTGGGCCTTGCTGAGAAACTGGGAAGCATCTTCAGGAACAGAGCAGAGAGCTCTGTGCTGTGATCATACCACACCATGCTCTAGTAGTCCATCTCTGTCAGACAGAGCCAAAATCCCCACTCAACACTGACTGTAAACCTAGCTTGTCATAATGTTAACCTCCCAAGTGAGAAAAAGAATTGTGTTAAAAAAACCATGGTCCTCTCTGCCAAGCAATCCCTTTAACTGGCCCAGTTACTTTGCATAAATCCCAGCAATGCTAGGGGAAAAACTCTAAAGATGGACTACGCCCTTCAGTAATTCAAAACCACAGAGCAAAGATATCCTGTTGTAACGTACATGGTATTCCAGGATTATAATTTTTCCTTTGAGCCACCTTTCAACGTAGACCAAATGGAAGCAAACATCATTCCTGAGTGCTGTGAAGCCAGTTTTGTGTCTCTCACAATTATGTTTGAAACCATAATGACAGATTACAGGAAATGAACATATGGACAGGGTGATTTATAAACACTTTTAAACAATGTAACTTCTATCAGTTCTGCTACATCAATCACCAATCTAGGAACAATTATTTTTTTGTATAAGATACCCTCAGGAGTGGTCAGGACAGGATCTACTGACAGCCTATCTTAAAAACAGAATTATAAATTGCCTTCACTTTCTGTGCCAAGGTAATGGCTCCATTCAGATAAGGGAAATCGTGTGCTTCCCACAAACAGAGGAGCATAAGCAGAGAACCAAGAAAACTTTGCAGTGCACAGCAACAGAGAAGCAGTCCTGTCAAATAAACCTGATGCTACACTCTGATACCAGGTGTGGCTGGGAGGCTTAATGGTAATTATAAAACTGTTTCACTTTTGTGGAGCATTTGATCTGGTAGGTATAGCTTTAAAATCAAAGTTTTATAACTCATATGATAAAAGAATGTAAAGGAGTGGCAGATTTCAAGTAACTCTTGTTAAGGAATCAACAAAGGGAATTAGGAAGTAGGTACAATTACTAATTAATAAATAAAAACAGCACTCAGTAGTCAGTAAGAGTAAGAAAATAAATACAACTGCGCTTACAAATGGTGAAACTGATTTTGAAAAGCCCTCCACAATTTTGATTGTTACATTTTTATAAATATTTGAAAAGCTGAAGGTCCAAAAAGTAGTAACAAAAATGGCCTAAGGGACAAGACAATGTTTTACCTATGGACCCTCATGAACAGAGAGAACACAGGATGACAATATTGCAAATATCTTCCCATGAGAAAATCACAGTTACCAGAAGTTTATTTATATCTATGAATTGTAGGACATTATTGTAGGACAAACCAGCCATTGGAAGCTGAAACTGGACAAATTCAAATGAGACATTGGGCACACAATTCTCACACAAGGCACAAAGAACAACTGCTTGGCTTGAGGCAACAGGAAAGTGGATTAATTGAATATACATAAGGTCACAAACATCACGTAATAGTACTTTTCCTTTCAACTTCTGTGACTATATTAAAAATATGGAAAACCAAGTTTAATGTAACATTTTATTATGGGTGTTCCTGAGAGCTAGAAAGAACCACTGAAGAAACTGAAACTGCAGGAAAGGATCTTAATCCACAGATTTTCAACACAAAGATCACTGCAGCTGGAATGATACAGCAACAACAGGGCCCCAGCACAGCAAAATGTGTAGGTCAATGGCTTACAGCCTTAAGGCTTCTTTCTACACAACAGGAGTAACCAGAGGATGGATCTACCAAACTAACTGGTAAAAAGCAGAAATATTTAGAGGAAAGGAGGAAAAGGTCAAAAAAATCAAAACCAAAACCAACAAAACCACAGGAAAAGAATAAGCATCCACAATGCAATTCATAGATGACTTCAGGCTCCCAAATCAAAATTTATCAGCTCCTGATTTCAGGAATCTGAAATGGCTCTCTACTTTTGAACATCAGATCCTAGATGTTGTATAGGCAGAAACTTAAGAAAACAGCAATAAAACCTACTTGTATGTACATCTTATATAAAATCTACCTTTGCCATAAAACAAGAAAACCCTGTGATCTTAGTCTGAATCATGTCAGAATTTCAGAAGTGAAAAAATGTCTTCAAAGAAAATAATTTTCAGTGCAGCCTATGTCCCTTACTCTAATCCTTGTTACTAGCAACTTCTCACCAGGGGAACAACCGGGCCAAGTAATTTATAGAAAAAAAAGTGTAGAACTAAATTACCCATGTTCCTCGGACAGCAGGGAGACAGCAGTATTTTAACGGAGCAGCAGAGGGCATCGAAGCATAGTAAAGCTCAAACATCCCAGAGAAGGGAAGCTGCCTTTAGGTGACAACATAAGTGCAGCATGGACAAGTGTTTAGGACAGAAGATCTGGGATCCAGGCACCTACTCTGAGGCCTGATGAGGAGCAGCTACAAGTGTTTGGATAAATAACTTTCTGACTCGGTTTCCCAAACAATAAGTGAGATTATGTGCAACTAATCGTGATCCCACAAAGGCAGTTTTGTGTTTCAAAAGTTAATGTGGATGCAACACTTACCTAAGTAAAGAGACAGCTGGAGATTGTCCAGTTAATAACCTTTGAGAGAAAATGCTAATTAGACACTAAATAATATCACTGCATTATACTCTTTACAGCTAACACAGACAGTCCATGCTGCACAATGCAAAACCAACTGTACCTCAAATCATACTTTGAGTTTTACCACTTCAAGTAGTCAAATCAGAAGGTCTCACATATCAGGGCATGAAAGCCAAGTGTGTAATACTTCCCTTGGAGACTTGCCCAGGGTAGAATGGCCTCACTGTGCTTCTCTTTTGCCTTCAGACATGTTCCAGCAACATCCTCTGCCTGTTCCAAGATGACCATCAGCTAAAGGGAAATATTTAACTGCAGCTGAAATGGTCAATAAGAATATAGCTGGAGAAGAAATCTGAAGAAAGCTGTAATAAGTAACCTAGTTGGAGATTCAGAGTTTGGTTATAAACTTTGAAGAGTAAGCTTCTTGTCCCAATTTTTTCTGTCCAAATGCTATCACACACAGAAATCAAAATGCAAGAACAGCTTGCAGTTGGCCTGTGCTTTTCCATATTAAGCCTACACACACAAAAGAGTAAAAATATGACAACCTGTTTTAGCAGGGAAGTGGCTAATAACCTACACAAAAAAGGGTGAGGAGGAGGACAGATGTTTCTTATTTTCTTTAAACTGTTTTCAACCGTCTTTTATGTGCTTTTTTGGGAAAAAAAAAAAAGCATTTCTATTTCTATAATGTACAGCACCCTCCCACAGAGATGGGAATCCCACAGCAAATTTCTATCAGTTATCTGCTACCTAGATTTCTGTTCCATGAACTTGATTTACTTTGGATTAATTTGCATTTTCTGAAAATGAACTATTCTGGCATTCGTTTTTCAGCACTCCAATCATGGACTGCTACCCTGAGGCCACCACAAGCAAGCTCACACAGCCCCAGAGCAGAGCTGTTGGGCTGTGAAGACTCTTCTAAGAGTTTATACAGTGATACAAGACCAGTTTGCCCATAAATGAGGGTTGGCACACAAGCAGTTGTCACTATCTTTGTTGTGAGGCCTCACCAGAATGGCAGGAAAACAAGCAGACTGTAGAAACCATTTTACAAGCTCTGTTTTGGTTTTCAGTCTTAACTAACTCATGCTGCTGGGTCAGGAGAAGACCCCATCCTAGCCCAAAAAAGGAGATTTCTCAAACAGCATACTCAAAGGATAGCTATGTCTGCTCTCCATCATCCACATCTTCCTCTGCAATAGTAATGAGGTGAGAGAGATTTGCAGCCTCTCAGACTGTAGTGCTGAACCTGTCTGGAGGCCTCCTGCAAGCAGCACATCTTGGGGCAAACTGAATAATAAAGCACCACAACTGTCTTGCAAGATGGTGAAAACAACAAGTGTTTTCTCCATGTGTGAGCTGGGGGCTGGAATACCCTAGTGACACTTTGCCTGGGAAAGGCTCAGCAAGGAAAGCCTTTAATAATCCTTCCTGTGCTTGGGCTGTGAGCCACACATCAGGGACTACGTTGTTGAGTTAGTTTGCTGCATATTCTTCTCATTTCACAAGGGTAAACTACTCCAAAAAAGCCACTGGCTTTCTTGTTCTGCATACACCCAGAATATATTAGCTTAGTCTTCCCAAACTTCAGCTGAATTTCCGAGTCAATGGCTAAGGCTGTTACTAATCTTTCTTCATTCAGAGGACAAATTGTACAAGCATGGTATTCAGTTTTCAATGAAAAATTAGTTGTACAATTGCCCACAAAGTTTCTGCCTAGCCATCAAAGTAAGCAAGAGCAAAATCTAACCTTTTTTTTTCCCCCTTTTACAAAGACCATCACTGCTCTTCAATGTGTATTTTGGGACTGAATATTTTTAAAATATATATACAACACCAGTTAATTTCAAAATCCCACCGATAAGGGTTCATCTAAACTTTAAAAAAGCATTCTTATTCAAGAAATGCCTTTTTCAAAGAACAGTGACTCCTATCTTTCACAGAGGAAAAAAGCGCACAGAATCTAAAAAGCCAACTGTTTTATTTCAGGAACAATGACTCCAAGTTTAATCAGGTGAAAAGAGGTATTTCAGAAAGTTGCCTGGCTTTATTCTAATTACACACAAAAATTGCTGTATGTAAGTGGAACAATCTGGTTTTGAGCCATTTATGGTAACCCATCAGCCAAAGCCTCAGCTGAATGCAAATCATCCACAAGACAGAACACCAGAAGTGGAGATACGAGATTAAAATAACAAACTGGGTTATTTCACTTTTGTGCTGTCAAATAATGCTTCTTCCAGAAGCTTGTTTAAAAGCTGTGCCCTTAGAAATTGCTCTGGGTTATGTTCCTGATGATTTTTGGCACCAAACCCAATGTTTCTCCACATTAACTTATTAACCATGAATAGAAGTAAATCACCAAGTTAAGGGAAAAACTACTTACTATGTATTTTGAAAGTTTATAAACCATGTTGATTCCTTCCCTTGGCTTCCCTCCAGAGAAATTTACTGGGGTAGCTGAACTGATCTACTACCTGCAGGAGATTTTAAGGTAGGTCCAACTTAGACACAAACATGAAAAGTATCTTGGTCTCATCATTACAACTGTACTTGCAGAGGAATGTACAAAGGTGCTCTTGGCACAGGGAAGAAAGGCTTGAAGAAACTCCAGGAGAGGGAAGACTATCAGCCCTGGCACAGGGACAAAGCTGCCCTAATGCTGCTTTCAGAGCAGAAAGAGCATCTTTGACAACACTGGGCTCCTCCTGTTCCTTCAGCACCTGTCTGCTAGAAAATAAGGGTCAGCAGTGACAACCCCAGTGTCATTCTCATCATTAACTGTGTCTGATATGGGGAACAGAGAAGGATATCCAAACCAGGTATTATATAAAAAGCTGAACTGTCTTTCGTTGTGAGTGGTGAGAAGATGGGAAAGAACACAGATGTTTAAAATAGTAAACAAGAACAGCTCTTTATTCTGACCCAGACACTCCTCTGTCTCTTCTGTACAGAGTATGTCACAGCAAGGCAGTGAGTGTTACAGCTTGCAGGAATAATGAAGAGCTCAAGAAAACGATAGCATTGCCAGGTTGAGACTCAAAAGCCTAAACCTACCAGAAAGTCCCCACAAGTTTCACAACTGACTCCAATGACAACAACATTTGTTTCTTAAAAGGAAAAAAATGAGAAACAGCTGTCCCTGGACTTCAGAACCAGGTGTGATGCATCACTTCAGACAGAAAAGAATGAAAAACCTGATGGGGAAAGTTATATAACTTGCAAAAAAACCCTGAAAACCAATAAAAAACATGTCAACCAAAAAACTATGAAGAGAGTACAGAATATTTACAGAATATTCCATTTCAACTCTATTAAGCATGTTATAATTTTTCCTTTCAGCTTGCACATCTGATTCTTAACTTTTAATTAAATAGCAAAAGAAATAAACTTTCCATTCTTCTGTTAAATGCACATTTTAGTGAAAATTTATGTTACCATATCTGTTACAGCTTCCATAACTTCTTTATTACTAGAGTTAATTAAAATTAACTTTTATAAGGAGGCTAACTTAATAAAAAAGAACCAGTGAGATAAAAATGTAATTGAAATAAGAACCCTGAGATGGCCAACAGCACAAATTACAAAAACATGAGAATGCCGAGCTAAATTTGGTAAGCTGAACTTCAAGGTGACAGAGCAAACAAAGAACCCACAGTGTCCACAATTTGGCTATGAAAAGCAGTACAAGAGGCATTACAAATCTTTCCCTCTAACCTATTGAATTACATGTTTGTCATTCCTAATTAGTTTTGTCATTGAATATACACATGGAGAAAAGATTTATTAAAGAAAAATAACCTTACGTACACACTGGATCATTTATTCCAATTAAACAGCATTCCAGACAGAAAAACAGTTTCAGCTATACCCCATTTCATCAATAGAAGATGAAAACAGTTCAGATGAAAGGAAAAACAGAAATATAGGCTCAGTTCTGCAATAAGAGCAATATGGGGGTCACTAGTAGGAACAAGGGTTTCCTGAGCACAGCAGTGATGGAGCTTGTACTCCAGCTCTTTCAGCAGCTACCACTGGGTTACAGGAGGTGTTTGCATAAAAGATGAGGTGCACAGCTATTCCACTCACATGCAGTTTGTGCCCCAGCCTGGGGACAGAGCTAGGAGCAGCTAGCAGGAAGAGGCACTTAACTGGAAATAAATCTTATGTGAACTAGGGCTCCCCCCTCCACTATCCTCAGTATTTTGTGGTCTTCTGAAAATACCATCATTTACTGACATGAAAGCAACTACAACAACATGCTTCAGGCACATTTGTTTTAGAAGAGAAACCTGAAATCTGATCTCTGGTCTCAAAAGCAAAAATTAAGGTTTCCTGTATTTCACTTTCAATACTTTCCTGACCTTATTCAAATCTTAAACATCCCTGGCTGGGATGAAGTATTGTCCCACCACGTCAGAGAGTGATAAGACAGCAGTGCTGTACAGGATCTCCTCTGGCACCAAGCAGGCAGAATGATTTCTGCTCAGACTATTAAAGAGCTGTTGCTCTAACGGGCATTATGACAGCACCAGAAACAGTCCATGTGCTGGAAGGCACTGGGAGAGTTAAAATAATAAGCATGAATTAGCAACACTGGTTCTTCTGTCATTGCCACTCAGTTCTAATAAAGCACTTCTCACATGTCCACCAGTAGCTCCAGCCCCTGCACAACCTGACAGCAGGTCCTTCCAGGAGGTACTACTGTAAAGCAAACCAAAGCCAAATTATTACTTCACACGAGTTCATTCCACCTTAAATTAGCAGGATCATTTCTTTAATGAAAGTTTTCTTGGCTTCTCTTGCACTTGGGAGAAAATGGATACAATAAGCTGGATAATACACATGGTTTAAACACTGGAGCATGTTACAACCTCCAGGCTGTAGTAACAGCTCAGTCCACAGAGCATCTACCAGAAGTATCTACCCAAATAGCTTTAAAGGGCTATGTTTTCATTTTGCAGTAATTGCAGCTTTGGAATCATTATTGGCTCAATACAGTCATCCCTGTGCAGAGAGCCTAAACAGTTCTGGATGCAGCAGACCCCACAGATCCTCTCCTCAGCCATTGTGTGGTTGCCTAAACACACTGCAATATACCATTAATTCAACCACTTTCACTCTGTAATACCAGTCAGGCCATTCCAAACATAAAATAATACATAGTGTTATTAACTCAGAAAACAATTAATAGTACATAATCCTTCAAATTTGAAAGGTTTTTGCTTGCTTGGGTTTAATCATATCTGTGGTAAGCATTCACTACAAAAACCAGTACAAGTTCTGGAAAATGACACAATATATTAACACAAGACCCATTGAAATTGACAGAAATCAACACCTAAAACTGGTGAAAAGGTATTTTTAAATACAGCAGAAGTCAGACAGCAAGAGAAAAAAATGCAACCAGCCTCAGTGGTAAGCCCAATGTCAATGCAGAGCACTGTTATCAGGGCAAACAAAAATTCAGAAAGGAAAAAGTGGGTATGTATTTGGAGAAGTTGATAAGTTAGTGAGTACAACTAAAGGGCCATCCTTCCCACCATATGAACAGCTCTTTACAGGTTTCAAAAACTGGACTGCAGTTGATCATCACAGAAACAGAAGAGGAGCTGGTTTTTTTTCCTGGTACATCATTAGGTGTGCACAGGTTTTGCTTCTCAGATGAAGTCAGACAGTTTCACACATATTCAGGCAGGAGATACCAATGCAGAGGAGTCAAGGTAACAAAATGACAAGTGAAAAGACATTATGAATGCTGACTGTACAGATAGCTTTGTTACTCTACTAGCCTCTTCTTTTTTTTTTCCAATTCTGAACAAAATGTTTGAGTTTTCCCTCAGAAAATACTATGTGAATGCTGCTCTTCAAGCCACAGTGCAGTATTCCCAGATTTCAGCCCTATGTCTTACAGGTAAGCCCTCCATACCTCCAGCACAGAAATAAACAGCATTTTTAACTTCATTTTAAGTGTTACTACAAATAATTATTTGCACAATGCTTTGCACAGATGTGATAGGCCAGATGTGACTTGTAATCACACACAGACAGTTCAAGGGTATAAATGTCGATACAGCAGAAGTTTACGAAGCCATGCCCACTTCAGGGAGCAGCAATGACATTCTGAGATGATCAAACTGGAGCACTGAACTTCTCCATAACTCCTTCAGCAACTATCTCCATTTTCAAATCAATGTGATCACCAAAACTGATGGACTCTCCAAATCCCAAAGGTCTCTGCCTAAGGGGAACCATAAATGCAGTACAAAGGAAGGCACTGCAATATTAATGATCTGGCCTGTCTCCTCCTATTTCCTTGCTTGGGTTCTTACTATGTTCCCCAAGAAACTCTTACAGAGGTTGAAGTCATTTCAGCCACAGAAGAATATTGAAAGGATGCTCAGTTTGGTTCAGCCTCAACTTCTACAGCACAATGTCTAAGCACAGTGCTCATGCGCTATTTGGCAAAACCCAGTCACACAGAACTTGAACTTGGAACATTAGAAAGGGTTTGTAATATTAAATTCAGAAAGAAAGCCCAAGGAGCAATGAAACAGTAAATTGGGATGGTGCATTTTTTCCTGTTCTATATGAAACTATTTGCTTTTGCCATAAAAGGGACTTTGCATACAGCTCACAAGGAACTTGCATACAGCCCCACTCTCCAACATGCTCCAGCCAATAGCAAATTCCCTGCAATCAGAGATGAGTCAAAGGAAAAACGCTGTCCAGAACCACGCGCCAACAGACGACTGATTATACATCGGTCCCACAGGCTGCTTTGCAGCCAATTTAAAAACCAGCAGCATCAGAGCCAGCCAAAGCAGCAAACCAGTGCCAAGTCAGTACTATAATTGTTTGTGCCATTAAGCATAAAGAATGCCATTGCTTCCTAATCTTATAGAGAAAAATGCAGCACGGGAACGATGACAATTGCTGCATGATAAATTATTTTTAAAACCCTACGCTCTCATTACATCACTGCTCACACATGAGAAAAGGCATTTCGAGGGTAGTCTTATTTTTAAACTCCCCCCTGGCCCCCCCACTAAGAAGTAAATTATGATGTCATGGATGAAGCTTATTAAAAAAAAAGCTTTTCAGGGATTGTTCCTGCATTGTTTTCTGCTATGAAGCCACATAACATCATATATAAAAATAAAGCAGGAGTGAAACATGAGCGCATTTCATCTCTGAATTTGGAGAAGGCATTCAGCCCTGCTTAGTGCCAGGCCTCCTAACAGAGATACTCCAGTAAGCCAGGACAGAATTGCAGTGAAGGACTCCCTCTCCATGCAGTAAAAATACTCAAGACTTTTCCACACTGTGCACAGAGTCACCTGACGTGAGCTCTTTTGCTTTCTTTCTGCTCTGTTGTTACATGTACCCATTGTGGGTGCACTATTCTATTATGCCTATGCCTAGTGGGAATCAGCAGCCAGAGTGGGAATCTGTTATAGATATCTGCTAGAGTAAGGGTGTGCCTAGTAGAGCATGTGCTCTGTCAAGTGAACCAAAAGCATTACTACATTTTTATATGTCTGTGAGTCTAAGACACAAACTATAAACTCTTCTCCAAAGGGAAAGATAAGATGAGAAAATTTTGATGCCATAAACTGAAGTCAGTTATGTTACCTCACCCTTCACCATAAACAAAGAAAACACAAAAAGAGCAAAGGGTCCTAAAGAATCTTGGCAAATTCAAGTTTCAAACAGAATACTTATTTACGTATATTTCTTTTAACTTAAAAGTCTACAAACTCTAAGGTGACATAAAACATTTAGTATTGATTCTTCTTTTAACATCTAAGGGGATAGAAATCACTGTCTCATTCTCCTCCAATTCTTTCAGGGAAGTATACAGTATCTCTACTCACTTTGAACCAATAATTCTGGAATAAAAGACTCTAATCCCTATTACTATGAGTCAGCCCATCCCACATTTTTCAGCAGTTAGATGCAATACATGGTTTGGATTTTTTCCTTGTCAGTCTGTTCCACTGTCCCTTTGAAAGGTACCACAAAACCTACTCATTTTTTAAAGATTACATCTTGATTCATTTCCCTGCAATGTATTTTTATAGGTGTACTAGCACCACAGCTCTCCAAGCTCCATAGTCAATGGACTTTGGAAGAGAAACAGTTTTGTCTTTCTTCTCGTATTACAGGAAACCCTATCACCCTTCTGAATCAAAAGTATAGATCTGTATCCTACAATCTTTAATATGAGCTCCCACTAATTTCAATGGCTATTTTTGTTCTCTCAGGAGCAGCAACACCCAGCCTTTAGACTGAGAACCCCAGTATCAGTCCTATAGTCCTGCTGCTGGAGCATTCTTCCTGTCCTAGAGGAAGAGGTGCCATATACACTACATTTCCACCCTGCTTGTATTATTCTTTATTTCAGCACCTACTTAAGCCCCAATGTAGATAAAAGCATAGTGTTTGCAAGGAGTAAGAACTCAACCTCTTCTTGGGCCAAGTGGGGGTAACTGCATACAATTTTAATTATTCCAAAAACAGAGTCCCCAGCACTCAAAGATCCATGCCTTCCTTTCACTCCAAAGTCTTTGGTAACATCCTGTGCTATACAGAGGAATTATGACTGAATTAAAAATTTGCAGAAATATTTTGCTGTCTCTGGAAATACCAGGACCAATTTGACAACTCTATATACAATATACCTGCGACAATACTATTAGTGTGTCAACATTGCAATTTAAAGCACTTTCACAATCAACCAAAGGTGATTTTCCACAGGCAAGGACTACTTTCAAGGACTTCAGTGTTCAGTTGTTCCTTATGAAGGCAGAAAAATAGCAACTATCTTAGATGTTATTTGAGGGTTTGATACCCATATATGCCATGTACATATGAAACTTTTATGCATCTACTCAAGCTGATAGGATCACCCAGTGAAACGTACTCAAGCCAGTTAACATAGAGATTCTCCCTAAGCTTCAAGCCACTTTTCAAAGCAAAAAGGCAATGGAGAGCTCTCCATTGAAACCCCCAGGTCCTTAACATACAAAATTCAGTACAGGCCACAGCAGCACTGCAGCTGATCTCAGCTGCTGGATCAGAGTGATGCCTATTGCAATCTCCCTCTACAAACCAAACATGGACTTTAACACAAATGCCAGGAAGCAAACTGTCAGCTTGGAACCTTCCAGGCACCTTACATCAAGGCACATGTGTAATCCCACTGCAATCCCACTGGCAAGTGAAAAACCAAACAGGAAAATAACATCCAGAAATACACAATGATCATAAATGTCTCAAAGGCTGGAAAATTCTATAATTATGGAATTCCTGAGCTTATACATGCTACTTTCCTAATCATTTAAAACTGCCACATTGGGGTTCTACAGCTCTTGCACACCAGCTCTGTATGCTCTTTTTCACATATTCAAACCAATTACGCAGAATCCTTTGGTCTAAAAATAAAATTATTTTCTTTTAAATTCTGAAACCATTACATCATATTGCTTATCTAAATTCCTTTATAAATTCAAACATTAGCCCTGTCACAATCACAACATTTATATTTAAGGCTCTTTTCAGTCATAGCTTGTTCATTTTGTTATTTCAGTGGTGTTGTCTCAGCGAAAACTGACTTCACTCACTCAGTTCTCCATGAACAAAAGCTAACTATTAAAGTTTCTACGATAAGAGAGAGCTGGTTTATAAATCAAACTGAAGCCCATTAGTGAGTGGATTTGAACAAATATATGAACAGCTATTACCTTGAAGTCAATTACTATTTTCCAGTAAAGCCAGACTATCTCTAGGTGATAGTTTTAAAAATAAATTACAGAGATAAGAGAAATGTGTTGTTTAAAGAGGAATCATGAACAATTATGTATTCTCCTCTTCATAACACTGCATTAAAAAGCCCAAAAGTTTACCCAATAATCCCACTTATGCAATAAAGGCCTGCTACTTATGAAAACATAGTAGCAACAAAAGATATCCCCATTTGATTTTGCCATGAAGTGATAACCTGGCAAGAAAGGAAGTTAGTTCGAAAAGGCTACCTACAGATCAGTCACTGGGTTACATTTGTAGATGGGACTTAAAAAAAGGTTTTTTTAAAAAGCAGCACAAAAACATTTTTCATTGAAACTGCTGCGAATCCCTGAAAACACACATGCACATATTCACTGCCTCTGGTCTTCCATCAAGGACTCCTAACATAAGCCTGAAATGAACTTAGCATCCAAGTAGATTGACGTCAGTTCCTTTCAGTTTTACCTGAACTCTCTGGTTATCAGACCATACCTTGGCAGGAGGGGGTGTGTTATTGCCACATCTGTTTCTAACTGACATCTAGTACCAATCTGATATATTTCATTAAAATGTCCAACAAATACATATGAAGCTTTTAAAATATCACTTTCAGAAAAGTTAAAGACCTCCCAAGTCCATTACCCTGCCATTTAGAAACCACAGCACTTCCAGATTTATAATAAGCAATATACACTGATGTTTTTATTCCTGTGATATAACCCACCAAAAATCTTAAAATAAGGCAAAAATAACAAATATACAGAAACCAGCTCCATTGTCTTTATTTTTGTTTAATAGGGCACACACCTCTAGAAGTCTTCAAAGGGCAGTGTTCAGAGAATGGTTTAAGTATTCTGTGATAATGTAAGAGTTCTATTAACTGTGTGATGCTTCACCCAGCCCAGGATTTCACAGCACTTTACAAAAGCTCTATCTATTACACAGAGATAGGGATTAACAAATCCTCCCCTACCCTGAAGTCCTGCAGGGCTAAAGCATGCAGAGTACAGTTTACAGTTGTCTGGGTCTAAATTTGGAAAGCCTGGCATTTATCACATAACATAGGATCCAACCCTCAAAGCTCTGCACCAACACATGAGATGGGTCATGCTAAATACATAAGGGAAATTTAAATCTTAGTAAGAGTCCAGACCCAAAAAGGATCTCAGCAGTGAGACACTGAGAGCCAGAGAAGTCACCCAGACCCAAACAGCAAAGGTGCACCCAGCTAAATTTGCTCTGTCCATCCAGAGCCACCACCTAGGAAAGTCCTGGGCATTTATCTGAAAACACACAGAGGATGTCTCAAACCTTTTCCTTCTTTAGGCCACAGATAAACATAGTCATAATAGCTGGCCAATTTTTAAGCCATCCATTTTATGGCTGGCAAACTCTTACGTCAATTCAGCCTCAATAGTGATTTCCACTCAAATGTGAGCAACAGAGTATCCTCAAATGACCTTATCTACAAAGGGAAGATTTCTAAGCAGAGGAGTTCTGCTACTTGTGCCAAGTGGATCATCCCTTTTTCTTCTGAAGGTGAATGCTGCACATGTCAGTAAGTTTCTGAGTTAGTTAATTAATGATACAAAAATATAAGTATTTCCCATTTAAAAAAATACAAGTGTTAACAACTATAAAGTTATACTAAGCATTAAGAATAGTAAAAATTGTTTATTTTCATATGATTCTTTGCTGGCAGAAATATGTAATACCAAAATCACTCCTATAACTAGTCAGAATTTTATGAGAGCAACTCACTGGAAATATATCTAAGATAAACAAAAGTCTTTTGTTTCCATGCTTATGTGCTACCTTTTATCTTAGTTATGACTTTAGGCCAAAATACTGCCAGGTAAAGTAGAGGGAGCAACTCAGGCACAGGACATACCTGTCTGGTAATTCTGAATGAATGCCTAATGCTGTCTCCCTTCAGTGTTATCAAGGACCTCTTCCACCTCAGAAAATCTGTTCAAAATTTGACTCCAAAGTAAGAACATAAAGGCTTTTTCTAGAAGAAAAAGCTATTGCCCATGCTCCAGCAAGTTCAACTCTGCAAAAATATTTGAACAGTTTTAATCACTCTTCACAAAAAGTCAGATTCAGCTGACACACAGCTAAGCTTTAATGTCTCATGGCTATGAGCTGTCACCCTCCTGCCTGAAACCTGGTGCTTAACTGCACCCCAGAAAGACAAAAACAAGCCTGGAGACCCTCTGGATAAAAACTGGGCCTAAGGGCAACATAAAATTCAAACACACAGTACATGGAGGCAGAAGATTTAATGTACACAGCTTATACGCAATATAAACCTTTCATGGCACCAAGCAGATCCTTCAAAAAGTGTAAAGTGCAAAACAGAGTCTAACTGAACTGGAAATCAGCAGTGCCTCACTCCTCAGCATCCAATTTCAGAGGCAGAATTGAGTCAACTCCACTCCTAAGGGCACAATCCTGTAATCACTGCACATATCAAAGTTGCAGTGCAGCAGCCTTCAAATTGTGAGGTATAAAACACCACACCTTTATGTAAAGGAAAAATGTTTCATGATTTAAATGAGATTCATTGAAGTCAGCAGAAGAATTTCCACAGTGACATCCTAATGCTTTTGTTTTCAGTAGTTTGGGACCAAATCCTTACACAGAAAACGTAAGGCCAGAACAAACAACAGAGATGGACAAAAGCAGGGAGTGGGTGGATCTGCATAATACCATGCTTAATGAAAACTGGAATTAAATTTTAATAAATTATATGTATTCTCAGTACCTTCTCCTGTCTTTCCTCACCCATTTTGTGTCCTGTGTGTAACCTTTAAAGAGTAAAGTAAGTGTTTTCTTGATCCACAATGATCTTTCACCACGGTGATCAAAAATTTACCAATCAGGAGGTTCAGAAGTTGAGTTTTATTATCATTTCCTATTCCATACAGGGAATAAGTAATTGATACCTTCACTTGTCACACAAAAAATTGAATGGCTTCAAGCAATTTTCATTTAAGAAATTATATCCTCTGGGCAATACTTAAAACAGCAGGAACCATCCTAGTGTAAGTATATAAACCTATAAAGTTACAGAGCTGTTGCCAAACCAACTTGAACACTATATGGATGCATTTGCATTCCAGCTCACTGACAAAAAAAGGCTGGAAATTTTCTTCATCTATGCATGTCATCCATGAAATGCTGGGTTAATGGAAGGAATTTTATCTCAAACAAATAGGTTAATAACTGTAAGAATTGCTAAGAAAAATGATTGCAACAAGAAAAAAAAGAAAGCCAAATGAGCAATGCACAAAGCAAGCAATACAGGTTAGGGATGTCCCTGAATCTACTATAATGTCATATATTACTTTAATAAATATCTATTAAAGCACACAAATTAACATGTAAAAACTAGTTAAACACTGGAGATACCATTTCTGACTGCTGATGTGTTAAGCAACTCAAATATGACCAGCATGGCATGTATTTCCCCATAACTGGTACTCCAAAAAATGCAGTTCAGGAATGGAATTCCTGAGGCTCCAAACACAGACTTGTGACAGCATCACATTTCTATAAAAGACTGTGTATTCCAATGAAGGACATCAGTTTGTTGCCCCTCCCAATACTGCTGTTGGGCTGTGACTCCAGGACTTGACTCAAACTGTGGCCAGAACCAGTCCCTCCAATTTTCATACTGAGATTAACTGAGGGCCAATATAGCTACTGGTGTGCCTACAGCATCTTCAAATGATTTTATTGTTATTAAATTGTTTCCCCTTTCCCAACCTTAGACAGTGACAGGCAGAAGTCATGTCATCAGCACGTTTCCTCAGCCACTAGAAAAAAATCAACCTACTACAAAAGAAACTCTTCATTCCCCATTTAGGCTGAGAAACCTTTTCCATTATTTTCTGATTTTTTTTTTCCTGTACTAGACCTCAGAAGTAGCAGTAGGCTAAAACTGAGTTCCACATTGTCTTGTTTCCAATTGTTAGCTTCAAAAAGAAATATTTGCTGGTGGCCCCTATGTGCATGACCATGCACTTCATCTTACTACTCCCATCTTCCAGGTCACGCAGTTATTATTGTATTATTCTCATCTTCATCTCTGTTGACAGTTCCTCCCAGTTTTATCTTATCTTCACTTATATGAAGTGTAATGAGTCCAATCATAATTTTTTTTTTGTCCCACACATTACCGAAACTCTAGTCCCAGGGAACTGTGTGGGTAACCTTTTCCAGGCTAATATTCATCTTCTAGCACCATCAGTTATCCCATTCCTCATTCATACTCCACACAGGATACCACATCTCCTCTAAGGTAATTCTTCACTATGGCATTTTATCAAATAGCTTTACCAAAGGCTAGATAAATGAGGCCTCTCTATTCCCCTCATGTAAGGAAAACAAAAACAGAGCAAAAGTAAAACCAAAACAAACAAAGGAAAAAATAACCAAATAAACAAACCTGATCAAAGATACAAAATTAGTTAGGGTAAATAAATAAATCCAGATAAATCTCTTTTCTTTAGTTTTCTTTACCTTTCTGTTAATTCATTATTTCTTCCCAGAAAGCATTCCAAAGCCTTATACACTTAAGATCAGACAGACACCATCACAGTATCCTGTCCCTGTCTCCTGTGTACTTCAGTGCTGCATTAGTTATTCCATTGGGGCCACCCTTATTTTGTAGACAGCAGTAGGGATTTCACTGGCTATCCCCAAGCTCACTAAGACACACCAAGTTTGGCTGAGCACAAGAAGGAGACAGTCATAAGATTTGCAAGGCAATCACTTATTTTTTTCTGTTCTCTTATTTATAACAATTATAACTTCTATACTGCTAGTACTATCAAGGAATGAACAGGTTATGCTGTTCTTGTTCTGTATGATCTCAGCCACTTGAGCTTCAGTTGCACCACATGCACAGACACCTGCACCACACACACAGCTTTATAGTAAGATTTTTTTTTGGTTTTCCCACCAGCTAAACAACAATTAGTGACACTACCCTACAGACAAAAATCAGCTTTCTCTTTGTCAGCTGCAGTCAGTTCAGGTCTGGCCTTTCCACCTTCAAATCCAAATTGCTACCAAAATGCAGCTGCAAAAGTCATCTCTCCTCCCTCTCTGAGGTCCACCTTCTCCTGGATTCTGCTGGCCTCTTGCCAAGTCCTATTCAAGTTGCTTGTCTTCACCTACAAGATCTTGCATAGCAATAAATAATACTGAAATGACCACAATGTGCTGAGGAATTACCAAGTCCCTTCTAAAAAGAATGGAGAGGTAAGACCTTCGATTACACCCCTCTCCATCAATTACAGCCCAGCCACAACCCACACCCTACATCTCCTCCAGTGCACACTCCCTTGCCCATGCTGTCACTCCCCATCACAAGTGCAGTTTCTCAGACTCCCCCTGCTCCAGCATCCCACAGGAAAGAGGCAGATCAGAGAGAAGCCCACAGTGTCACAAAACAGAAAGGGAACACGTGCAGAACAGCACAGCCCCACACAGAGATGTTTCAGCAAGCTCTCTCCTGGCTGCAGCCTCCCACCTTGGCCTGTCCCCAGCCACCTGAGCTGGTTTTCCCACTGCAGGACACAGCACACAGCCTTGATCCTCTTCTGGGCTGGGCTGCACTGCAAAACCTGCAAGGTTTAGCCTCATTTTGGGACATGCAAAGGCAACCCAAAAGCAGAGGGACTTGCAAGCTCTCTGTGTGACTGGTGCAGATATGGGGCTGCAAACAGAACTCACCTTCAGCTCATTTTCAGACCTTTTTACCAGGGCTGCTCTAAGCAGGTGGCTCTGTCCTGATCCCTGCCTGCAGCTTTGTTGGGCCTGTCTAGCAACACATTCAATTACAGTTTCGAGATTAGATGACCAAAGATTAACTAAACACTAAATAGAAAAAAACCCCAAGCCTTCTGAGACATAAATCTTGCAAATATGGTTCCATAGAGCACAAGTCCAGATTCCTGAACAGTTTATTATTCTGTAAAATCTTCACTATAAAAGACTGCATATACTTGAAATTTGCAAAGGTAGCAGCTTAAGTTATTTCTAGTCAGCTCATAAAAATCTGTCTTTAGCACTTTTTTCCTAAGAAGAAAGAAAGAAACCCAGACATACTCTAAGCTTAGTGAAAAGATAAGACTCTGGATATAATACCAATATGACTTCACCTTTTATTTTTTAAGCGTTTGAAACAATACTGCATGAAAGTTTATATGTAAGCATAAGGGATCTGCCAAAATGAAAGTGAAAACCCAGCAAATTATATTTCAGACACCTTGACATATTATGCACCATACAGGCTGTCAGCTTCACTGTCCTTTCCTTTGCTGTAGGCCGAGTGCTTGAATACCAATCTTATTAAACTACAACTCTGAATTTATCCACTATATATAACATTCCAGATGTCGTACCAGCTGGGAACAGGCCCTTAGGCCATCTTTGGTTGATCTCTTAGTCGCTTTCCAGCTTTTGCCAGGCATTCATCCAAAAATATGAAGGAAAGTGCTAAAAACAGATGTCAGAGTTAATGTTTTTTTCTTTTTTTTTCTTCTATGGTAGGAAATACAGAAAACTTGCACCCTACACCTATTCTATGAAATATGAATGTTGTCAAAAAAAGTAAGTTAATTTTAAATTAAATCACAATGTAGCAGAGTTAATTTTTACACTATTTTTCTGACAACAGGCCAGCCTCCATCAGTCTGTCCTTTGAAAATATTATGTGGTCATTTGGATTTTTTCATTAAGTTGGAAAACCTTCTGGTGCCGTCAATCTGCAAAAATGGTTTCGAGTCCCACATTTAAGAAAAATAATGTTTAAAATGTAGACTAGATTGATTGCAATTCGTGGTAAGCCTTATGACAAGGCTGGAGTAATGGGAGTTATTAAATCAGTACACATCTGAGCTATGAAAGGGGAAGACCTGTTGGCCCCATCATATTGCAACAAACTATTTCAACTTCCACTCGCTGCAATATGAGCAGGAGATGTTCAGATCTTCCCAAGAGGTGCTGTCTCTCTTTGGGGCCCTTACAGGAGTTTAAGCATGGAATTTCAAAGGCCAGGGCTGTAAACGAGGCCCTGATCCAGCCCACACTTTGGAACATGTGCCCCTTTACTTACGGGATAGCTCTGACGTACATGGGAGTCCTCACAAGAATTAAGTTATGCATGTGCCTAAGTGCCTGGGCTGCAGACTGCAAGGTCTGTGCAAGAGGTAATCTATTTTATCTCCTCTAGAGAGGGCTCCAAATCTTCTGTCCACACACACCAGAATATTAACAAACATATGTAGAACCAATTCTCAGAAAGTCCTCGTGGTGCTTCCCCCACAGCCTCCCCTCAGTATGCAGCACCAAAGTACAGGAGATATTTCCATTATGATTACACTTTACAAGGATTATAATCTCTTTTGACACTCTAAAGACATCCCTTTTAAAATTAATTTGGGGGCAATAGCCTCCCTTCATTTAAAGGAAGTCACTTAACTGCATTGAAAAAGGACTATTTCTAAGAAATATTTTCACCCTCCTTTTCTTTGCCTCACATTCATTAGAAGGCACAGCTGAAAGTATGAGAAAAACAGACTATCCTATAGCCTCAATATTGAAGAAGCAGGAGAAGAATGAACATTAACTGGCAAGTTCACTCTAAAGTATAAAAATACCTGAAAAAAAAAAAAAAAACCAAAATCTTTTTCAAATGGAATAAAAAGGGCAGGACAAGTTTAAAACTTAGCTCTAGTATTTTAATAAGACTTAGGATATAATTGTGATTCATACATTACACTGCAATATTGCCCTGAATAGTTACCACTGGAGCCAGCACTCAAAGGTGGTAAAATTTCATGGTTTATAGTCTGATATCTGAACACATTTTATGTCACCTATTAATAATATCAAAAATCATTCAAGCCAATGCAATACATTTCTTTTAAGTAAAACTGATGCATTCCAAATCTTTTTTTTATAAACAGTAAAAAAAGGTATTTTGCCATATGCTGTGTTGATGTTATGAGGCATTTTGTGAGCTGCCTGAAAGACCACAGCTTGTTTCTTCAGATTTATACCTTACACAACCATATTACTTAGACAAAGGAAGATCACTGACCTATATGCTACACATATTGGCAAATATGTGTACTTTTAGTAAAGATTTTGCATGAGAAAGGAGTAGTAAGATACATCTTGTCAGCTTTTTTTTTTTTGGTGATTTGAGTACAGCATAGTTACTGAAACAGGTCAAATAGTTCAAACACAGGATTGATTTCAGCATTCATGGTGTGTAAATAGGTTTTCTTGTATAAATCCCAGAAAATTCTGTGATCCTCAGCAAGTCTAGAAACTGGATAAAATGAACAAAGTTCACTGTACAAGTCTTCACATATCATTTGGATACCAGATTTGAAAGAAATAAACACCACTGAACTTGTCTGTTTGCAGAGAACTGGGGCTGCAGCGATGCTGGTGCTTTGCAGCATTTATCCCATTTTTCAGTAGTTTCCTGATCAAACAGTCTACAGTATTTCTTTTGGGGTACTTGAATGCAATCTGCCTGAAATCGGTGGCATATCTCTTTTTGGAGTAAAAAAAAGGAAGGGTTGATCCAAAGTCTATTGAAATTACTATGATTTTTGGACCAAAGCCTAAATAATCAGGTAAAGGAGAACATATCTTGTATTTACAATTGCAACCATCTCTCAAGGGCTATTTTAAAAACTACAAAAACATCCCACATCATACAGCAGCCTATTACTACTAATTTTTCTCACCCATGTGCAAATACTCTAGTCTGCTTCACGAACCTGTAAATCAGTTAAAGGTTTGGTGCCATTTAAAAAGTCCTTTCTCTCTTATGCAACGCAAAAATGTTAAATAAATAAAGGCTTATACCATCAAAGCACAAAAATATCTAATAGCATTATAACACAAACCAAAAAAAATAAATTTATTACCAATGAGATAATTTTATAAAGCTAGATTACATAGGCTCAAGTGGAAAGAGGTCAGGTTTTATAATCTTAAGAGTATTAAAAAAAGTCTAGATTGTTTCCACTTCTCAGAGTCCTGACTGCCTTTCCTTCCAGGCCAAGAACCAGAGTAACAGTTGCCTGTCTATGGGAAAGTGAGGGGGAAAACACAGAGAATAAAAAGGAATGTTTGATTTGCCAATCATTCCACAAAATGTGGGACCTACAATTTGTGTCAAATACATTACAGTACCTAAGGCTAATGTTCAAATACAGCATTACTCTTTATCATTCATCCTTAATGAAAAATTCAGCAATACAATTTTACCTTCTCATTTGTGCAAAATTTAACAGGAGCTTAAACAGCTCAAGAAGTTCAACAAATTTAGCTGAATTATCAAAAAACTAAATACAATCTGCCCTTTCCTTGATTAAGACCAGAGGAAAAAACATAGTTTCAAAATGTTTGTGCTGTATTAGCAAAGTGATTAATGCACCATTAGGCTTTATCAGCCCAAAACATCCTCTCATCCATGTATATCTGAAGAATGACTTTCCAGTTCCAAGCACTGCATTTCCCACAGTACTTGAAATATTTCTTTTTGATTTAGAAGCACTTCTCTACTGTATCTCAATGAACTCTTATTGATAGATGATAGCAGCTCTGCATCAGAGCTGTGTAAGCATGGGATTATTTCTGTTACCTCCAGACCTTTCAGTCTTAATTTAGAAGGCTGAACCTAAGCCTTTATCATTGTCAAAATTCTTGGATAAGAACATGTGCCAGCTTCTGGAGGTTCACCAGGGGCATGAGAAGGTCAGTGGGAAGGTCACTTTGCATTGTATCAATCTCTCATGATTTAATCTTTGGGCTCCTCTAAAGAATGTCAAATGAGCACCTAGTCTGTATAATGTTAACTCATCCAGTGTCCTGTTACTAGTCCAGTGTAGCAGAATTGAGTTAAAGACTTTACAGTAGAGTATTTTCCCAAGTACACATCCTTCTGTCTGCTCCTTGGACAATGAAAGGCAAAAAAAAGGATAAAAAGACTTTCAATCTATTGCTAGAAGCTGAAAAATGTATTTGGGAAAACTTAGAATTGTAAACATTAGAACATGAAACACTAAATGTGAGTTTAAAGTTTCAGTCTTTTGTGAAAAATGTGCATGGTAGAGATGCTAGAAAAGCAAGGTATTTAGTACTAAAGTGGCTTTTTCTATATAGCTCAACCTCAAACTGAATAACCATCAATTTGTGGGCCCTAAAGTATGTATAAGAAAAAAGGAAGGAAATCAGTACCCCCTGCATAGCCTTTTATCCTCCACCAGAGCAGCCTCAAGATCTGTCCAGCACCCAGGGAAGCAAGAATAAGAGTAACTACAAAAAGTTTTGGTCTATTCTCCTTTCTTCCTTGAGAAATCATTCTGGGGGATGACCTTGCAAATGAGGGGTCACTTCTGCTACCTGGGAATCTTGTGCCAGCTGCTGAGGTCAGTATCATCACAGCCACAGGACTACAGACCCAGGCCAGTCAGTTTCACCACAGAATTTGATGGAATAGGATTACAACCTCACAGAATGTACTTGATCCAAATTGAAATGATATAAAATGTGTTTTCTGCAGAAACTGTGCTATTACAGATTCCCTGTGAAGGCTGTTTTACTGCACAAGGCGAAGACCTACTGGCTTCTGTGAGTATGATTTACACACAGAGACCTTTGGCAGGGCTGGGACTGAGGCTGTAAGAGAAAACAAGAAAGTCTGTAATTCTCAGTGCACAAAGAAACATGGGCTGCAAACAGCAGTTCCACTATTTTCTCTGAACAACAAAACCCTGAACTAAAAATGGTAGCTGGTGCTTTAAAAACTGCCAGTTCCCTGCTCAGTTTGCCAATAAACGAAAGTATTTAAAAACAGTTTTCAGTTCACTAAGCAACCTATCACACAAAAGTAATGATATAATTACTCGTGCATATGCTGCTCACACACTTCCAGCCAGCAATTAGCCTAAACAAAAGTATTGTTTGAATAGGATCATGCCTGACTTATGCAGTACCAGTCTCTCTAAGAGTAGTTTTGCCTGAAATTGTAAGTGGTTTTCATTTTCTCTTAATCCTTGCCTCCTTTCCCCTCCAAATCAGAAACACATTTCACTTGATTATGGAGCTAATTTCCTTACCAAAAGAAAAAAAGACCAACCAAAAAACATACTCTTAAAAGTAGAGACCAAAATTAAACCTGTGAACAAAAAAAAAAATTGAAAATAAAGGTATATATTTAAAGGTATATAATTAAAAATAATAGGGAACATCTAACATTGCCTTCAGTTAAATTTTAAGAGAAACACCAAATGATGCTTTTTATCTTCACACAGCCTTACAAAAACATGGCTGCAAATTCCTTAAATATGATTTAAAACTTGTTATGGACATCCTGTAGGATTGGTATGGAGCACCACCACCCTGCCCTAGTAATTTGTTACTTACACAAGATATGGCAGCTGAGAGAATGGAACGACTTGCAGGATTCAAGGCAGTGAAATCAGTGTTACTCTAATATCAGCAGACTGGCTGAGTGAGGACTGCAAGGTCAGTCCTCCACACAGCAGAAAAGGAGAATTTCTAACACAGTGCTGAAATTCCCACAGCCACGTAATAGCGGATGCAATTCTGGTGCTTGGATAAAATTAAGTTTATCAGTTCATTCTCCAAATACACAAATGAAACCACCGAGTGCTCTGCAGTGGAATGTTTCCTTTATAGAAGAATGCCTGAAATAGTTTGTGGCCACTTGAAAACATTTTGTTTGTTCAAAAAAAGAATCTCTAAATGAAGAGTTAGACGTTGAGATTCAAGACGTTAAGCCTTTTTAATAGTTCTGAATGCTTTTACAGGGTATCAACAAAAATGGCTTGTCAGAGAATGACACAAGTTCCAGGCTCCTAAACCGAGAGTACTGAAGATTTATGTGCATGGGTAGCAAGTGAGCCACCAACTACAAATCTTCCTCCCTTCTCGGGATTAGAGCTTGTCTTCACTGACGTGTTAATTTGCAGTAATGTCCCTTATATGGCTCATCTCCAAACCTGACAACGTGTGGCTCCATTTCTCTGGTGATTTAGATGCAAACTACCCGGCAAAGGAATAAAAAGGCTCAGACTGGGAGTAGAAGCCAGCAGGCAGCTGATACTGAAACCAGGCTGTGACCCAGGTACTGCTCCAGAGGCAGAGCACGGAGGATGGCAATCAGCAGCAGGTGGAATGGGGAAAGAGAGGAAGGAAACTGTGGAAAAATAAGACAACTTCTGTCCACACAAGAGTTTCTTTGGTGTAATATGAAAAACTTACAGAACAAACACAAACAGGTATTGGTGACAGACTACAAAAAAAAAAGGGTGGAGTAATACGTTCCATCAGTTTGTTTCAATATTAATTTTTGAAGAAATTGAGATGCTGGGTTCCACTGCTTTTTTTTAAAATTAATACTTCAAGTGCCATGCTCCTTTTCCCCCAGAAAAATCAGAAGCCAAGATGGGTTATTTCTATTTCTGGAAGACAAGGCTTAAATGAAATAAATATTATTTAATTTATAATAAATATTTTTAAATATTTATTTTCCCGATTTTGGCATTCACTTTATAACAAGGCATTTTTCTGGCAAACCCAAAGGAAGACTAGTTATTAAACAAAATGTAGCAGCTGCAGCCTGGCTATTACAACTTGCACATCTAGTTGAAAACAGACTGACCAGTTTCTACCTTACCTTGCATAGCTAAGCTCTCACATGTCTGATAGGGCAGATTTTCATTAATATTTGTTTAGAAACATTAGATTTCTTTGCCAATATTGGACTACTTAGAGCCATATATCTAATTCCAGAATGAGGCTACCCTTGTTGTGAGTTTAAACTGGTAAACATCATAAAATTTAGAAGAAGCAAGGTCAACTAGAAAGCTAACTGGTCAAACAAACATTTTCTCACTTGAAAGATAAACTTATTTTCTTTTTTCTTTCCTTTTTTTACCCACACCCCCAGGAGAACTCCCAGCCAGGGAGCCAATCAAAGTGGAAATGTACTTCAAACACATTCAGCCCAACCAAGTTTTCACCGCTGTCCTTCTTGGTGGTCCGTCATATGGAATGGTTTTAATACTTGGAAGCAATACCTTAAGTGTCAGAAAACAAGAACATTTTATTTCTGCAAGAAAGCTTTCCAGTACTACTAGTATTTTGGAAAAGAAAAAAATTCCTTGTAGTAGATTAAAAGGTGACAAGCCAAAAGAAATCAGAATGAATACTAGGAAACTATTCCTTATGGCGAGGTTCAACACGTATCTCAAAGTTGGAGAAAGGGCTATCACTTGTATACTTATTTCATAACTTCATTTATTTTCATATATTTATTCAGTTATTTAATTATTTTCATGAATGGTAGGATGGGCCATTTTTTTTTAATCTCAAATTTCTAACAGCAGTTGAAGTCTTTGGCTATGGATCAAAATCTATTTGGTACCAAGTTAGGTTTAAATTGCTTTGACTCAGTAGAATTTCAGAAATGTAGGATGCAATGCACTGATACAAGACATCACTTGGTGAACTATACAGGAGCCTTTAGAAAATGTTCAATTTAAACATTTCTACATTTCTGTCCTTTGGGATCCCTCAGAAGTATTTGCTTTGAATCACTGTTTTTCCCTGAAGATATAGCAATAAATGTGTCAAAACCATAATGTCCCACTCTATGCAGATGTCACTCCAGTGAATCAGTGTCAGTACTCAATCAGATCTTTAAAGGTATTTTCCTCTGTAGTCATAGAAGTGGTAAAAAAGATATTCACTGAATTTTGAAAATATCTAGCCAAAGAATTTCATCTGCATGTAATTCTTAAATACACACAAAGCAACGAAATATGCAAAGAGGTTAGTGCAGTCCTGTACAAAAATGAGAGCACAGTCCTGCCAGATTAAACCAGAACAAAATGTACTATCTTGCATGTACAACACGAATCCATGTGTAATTCTGCTGGGCTAGAGCAGAGTACAGTGTGTTCCTATTAATATTTACTCATCTTTCATTTCAAACTGTAAGCTTGTCATTTCAGATAGCAAATACTTTTGAATATTTAAGTAACAGCTAGTTCTATTTTACTGAGATTACTTACTAACAAAGGAATGAATGATTCTGATTAAACTGGCTCCCTGCTTGAAAAATATCACACACAACAGCCAAAGAAAACCCCTTTGAAACATTCCTGTGTTTGGAGGATGTAAGGAAACTAATCTTGGATCATGACGATGATGATGCTGCTATATAAAAATATTATCCATCTATCCCTGGAAATTTTACTGGCCTGGATAAAAGGAACAGTGCAAGGGGGAAAAGGGCACACTTGGGAAGACAGGGATAGATGGTTTTTCTGCAAGTGTCTCAACATTGGTGAGGCAAAAGAACAGAGGTTGTGAGACACCCTCTTCTCACCTCCATTTCACAGTCTCAGGAACCTCTCTTCTCTTTTATTTATTCTGTTCCCTTCCAGGGACACAGGAGGAGGAATTACCTTCACAGCAGACCAGATTAGACTGAGCTTTTGTTTTACTGGAATCAGGTGCACAAGGTTATTACAATTTTCTAATTTTCATCCTTGGGATATACAGGAACACCAGAACTCTATAGGGATGTCCAGAGGACAATTACGGATATCAGGGAAAAGGAAGGAATGTATTTCCCAAAGGCCAGCAGCTCTTCACAGCAGGACAAGATAGAAAATGAATTGCTAAAACTAAATTAAGAAATTAAGGTGTCTGAGCAGGTGGTGCTGCATTCTTCATTTATGTGGTAACCTTCCAGTACTGATTCCATTTCTGTGTTGGATAGGTTAAAATGGGCTTTCAAAGCATATATATTCCTCTCTTTTTATTCACCTGTGTATTCTTATCACATTTATCATGTACCAAACATATCCATCTCAGCTTATAAAAATTCAAAAGATTACCCAGTGAAGGATTTTCACCCTTTGGTTTTACGACTTCCATCCATTTAAACCAGTAAATATCAAAAGAAATAGCTGAATGAAACACAGCAAACAAAAAGATTTAGTTTTCTGACCCAGTTTGACCATGATACAATTTAGTTTTGTATTAACATTTCAGCAAAAGTATAATTATAACTTTATATTATCACAAACCTCTTAATAATTTCCCAGAAAATCTAGGAAAATCTTTCTATTCACCAAAGAAATCCTGGTTTACTTGCAGGAAGGTAAAGCTAGAGATACAGATCAGTTCCCATCTGTATTCAATGTATTCATAACTTTTAATAAATAATGCTTAGGGACTGAATTTTCCTTCAAAAGAAGCTATTGCTAACACAGTTGCTTTTACTTTTAACATTTTGATGTTTCAGCACCACTTTCAGTTCCAGGAATTCAAACTTAATTTCATACTGCTAAGTGTCTAGGAAGAGCAGGCTTCAAAACTAAATCACATTTATGAAAGAACAGAAGCTGGCTATATCCTAGATCCAATTCAGATCTCAATGGAATTAATGGAAAACTTTCCAGCAAATGGAATTCTTTCCATCAAATGGAATTGGGCTTGGAACTGGCTTCTATATAGAGCTGTGCTGGTATTTGAGGGGTTTTCAAGGGGATTCTTTTTGTTTGTTTTTTAATCAGCTATATTATTCACATAGTCCAAACAGTCTAGTCAAAGACTCAGACTAAGCCTCTGTTATATTTGATTTATCATCTTCTCAAAAATGTGCTCCATTAAATGGAAACTATTTTGATCAAAGTGTATAACCTTTATAGTGTTTTTCAACTACTATCATTAAATGCAGCCTGAGTTGCAGCTGCATTTTACTGTCCTATAAGTTATTGCTTTCCCAGGTGTTTGGTCCAAGGAAGGTTTTATCCAAGAACCTTTTCTGTTGATAATCAAGACCCTCTAGGGAAGCAAAAGTATGAATTGTTGTAAACATTTAAACTAAATTCAAAGAGTTCACAGTGGCTCAGCATGCTTTCTATTGTAGCTTTTCTGCCTCCTTTTGTCTATCTAAAAATATTGTCAGTTTAAAGGTTAAATAAACTCACCTCAGTTCTCTCTTTTAGGATAGTGATGAGCAAACTATTTTCTTCAAGTAGCTCGTGCAAGGAGCCCTTCTTCCAAAATCAATCTGCCCATCAATGACAGAACCATACCTTGTGATGCAGTGAAAGTTTTGCTCTTCTGTCACTTCTACAGGGAGTGTTTCCTAACAAATTCCCTCCTCTTACCTTAAGAAATGTACTGTAAGTGTCTATGAATGTAATTCAGACAGTTTTCATGTGAAATTCAACTGACTCCTGGAACACATTGTGTTATGAGTAAATTTCCACAGCACGCCACACATTTCCTAGGTTTACTTCAGATCTTTTGCCAAGATTAACAGCATCTCTTTCATGTTGCTTTCTTTACATTTATATCTATATTCCATGTTTAACATAATGTTTCTATGGGTCTGGAGAAAGCATTAAAAATTTTTAACTTAAAAAAAAATAATTTGTTTCTTTCTAAACACTGTTCCATCCATTATTACACTTCCCATTTGTTTCTTTATAATTTGCCCAACCTTCCCTTACAAAAACTTCATGAACTAATACAATATTATGACTTTTCACAGGCTGGAAAATGCAACATCTGCCTGACACTGATTTTTCCATTAAATAAAGCAAATTAGGTTAAGACAAACAATTCACAGAAAGGACAATCACTTCTAATTCTACACATTTTGCAGCTGTAACTATAAACACCTATTAACATATCACTAAAATATTGCTGCTCTTGTCTTCATTACATCCTATTAATGTTTTCCAAAAGTGGTTTTACTTACTATTTACGCAACTAAGTGCCTTAATTTGGATTTTGCATAGTGTGTTATCATTCAGCTTGCTATAAATTTGATGTGCCTTCAAAAGATAACACACTCTCTCTACCTTAATCTGTTCCACAGTAATCTTTATCTCAGAGTCAGATGAATGAAGCAATCTCTATAATTTTCACACATGGGACACTGACCTGGTCATCGTAACGGTAAGTGAGGAACTGCTCCCCTGTGGTATCCTCAAGAAAACTCCCCTGTGGAGAAAGTGCAAACTCAGGCAAGAAGTATGCACCTTGGGACTGCTCTGCTCTTGTCTGGAAGAAATTCAGAAAGGTCATGTTACACCTACTACAAAGACAAGTGATTTTTTTAAAAAATTTTGCATATAATTACAAAATCTAGACATGAGCTTCTGGAGAAAAAAAAAAAAGTGTTGTGTGTTAAGGCATTGTATTTCTGGGTGGATATTTTGCTGTGATGGAAACATGCTAAATACCTACAGAGGTTCAAACCAAAACAAGATGCCTCAATAGCAGAATAATCTACCAAACCAAAGGAGACCATCTCCGGCTTATCAAACATCACTGCTCAAAGACATTCAAAAAGCAGCATTACACTTTCTTTTTCTTACACACTTCACTAGAGAAGTGGCTAGTGGAATTAACAGGCTTTTGGTTAAACACAACATATTTATTTTTACAGGAAGAAACAAAGACAAAATCATAGACTAACTCAGGTTAGAAGATATCTTGAGGTCTTATCTAGTCCAATAGGGTTACCTGTGAAGCCATGACACTATGAATTAGATTCCTATCTTGCAGGAAAATATTACTGCAAAGAAGAAATAGGGAGTGGGAATGACTGGAGTGAACACAGGCAGTGCTCCATATTAGTTCAGGATGTTATTCACAACTGGGGAAGAGCATTTGAGAACACACTGGGAAGGGAAAGAAAAAAAGGGCTCATTTCAAGCTACAGAGAAGTTAATTCTGTCAGGATCATAGCTGGTACCTCCAGCTGGGCTGTCTGACACCTGGGCTTGGATTAGAGAAACAGCTTTTGCTCAGAGGATCTGTGCCTGGCCAGCAATCACAACACACCTAAGCGTGCTCAACGCGCCAAGCACAGGCTGGGCCAACCCCATCTCACTGCACTGGAGGTCTCAGCAACCCATGACATGCAGGAAACACCCTGCACAGACTCCTCTGCCCTTATTCCTCCTGCATTAACACTGCCCTGAGAAGCCAACTGGTTTGCATACTAGAGAAAACAAGCAATCATCTTTTGAATGCAGAATATTGAGTCCAGCTGTGTAGCGAGGGCAGGGCAAGATGAACATGACCTTCCAAAAGTTTGAAACCTTTCAGAGAGGAAAAAAAGGCCTGAAATGTGCAAGTGACTGCTGGACATTTACCAGTGAATAAACTTAATAAATAGGGGTGTAATTAAACTGTATATTTTGACATTTACACAGTAATTTCTCATGAAAGCTGGCAGTTGCCTTTGCCCAGTTTCTCGACTCTTGGCTAGAGCTGTACCAAATACGGGTGCCAGCTAACTAGAGATTTCTAAAGTAATCAACATAATTTAAACCAGTTTGTGGTGGAAAAAGGAAGATAAGACCTACTGTCCTTTCCCTCTGGCAGTAAGTTCACCTTCTGAAGCTCACAACTTATCTCACAAAAAGCAGAAGGCATGTCATTTGCAGGATGGTCTGGAGAAGCTTGCAGTGCTGTTGCTTACTCTGTTGAGAGCTGTCAGCTTCTCAGACTGCAAACTCCATCAGTCATGACAGCATCAGATTAACATACTTGGTTTAAATCAAGCAGTCTTCATATAAACTAGAAATAGCTTGCAAAGGACATGTCTAGACTAGGGTAAAGGTCATATTTCAGCATGCAAGACTGAACAAGATTGTAAAGAGGATTTTTTCATCAGGCCTACATAAGAGTAATTCACATTCACACTGTATTATCATTACATTTCTATAAAACTCATTGCAGCAGAGATCTCACTTTTTCACTTGAGCCAACTGACCTTATTTATGCATAATTAAGTAATAAAATACGGAGAACAAATCTACATTTGGTAACAACAGTTTCCCCATAAGGCCACCAAAAGAGATCCACAGTTCTGCTCCCTGCTGAACTCGAGCTGGCTGCGGCTGATGCAAGTCTTGACATGTGAAGCAGAACCCAGACATGAAAGGGGCTGACATAATCTGGCATCTTTCCCCACTGGTTTCAATGGGCTATCGACAGATCCTATGTGAGGGGATATGGCAGTGATGTAATCCTATGATTTCAGCACAGGACTAATGGATAAGAGATATGCATTCTAAATCTCAAGTGGCCTGGGTTAAAGTACTTATCATTTCTACCTCAGTTCTGCCAGGTGTAAAACAATTACAACACCTGCTGACCTATCTTAATGGTGTATTGTTAAGTTTCGTTTGTATTTGTAGAATACTTTGGAAAAGATTCCTGTTAAGTGCTAGTGATTTATAACAATATTTTTGGAAGATTTGCCTAATTTTCAGGCAGAAGAGAATCAAAATTACCCCATCATACATCTTAGCTAATTGTATGTATCACACTGTTGCCTAATTTCTCATAAACAAATTTGTCAGTAGGATATGTAGCAATAAACTTGCTTGCATTTCCCATCTTTGTAATTTAAACATTTAAAATATAAAGTCTTTGAACATTAATCAGCGTTATGCTTTGAATATAAACCATGCCAATATTTGAAGCTGAAATAGCAATTCGATAAACATAAGAAAAACTAGGGGTTTCTAACACACATTCCATTTTCTTGTGGAAAGCTAATGAGCAGCTAGGCACTTGAGGAGCAGAGGAATGCTTGTTAGATTCAGGCAAGCAAAATCTGTCTTCCAAGCATGGAAAAATTCAGTGTAAAACAAGAGGTACACAAGAGGTTACAACGGAAACTGATTGTCAGCTGCAGCAATAGGTACTGCTACCTGTCTGGTATAAATCAAGTAAGAAAGAATACAACCAAGCAATTAATTAAAAAATAAAAAATGAACACTAAGAACACATTATCAGCTGTCATGGCAAACTGATGTTGAAACCAATGAATTACATCTGATGAACAACCCAAACTGAGAAGTTAATTTTTAAAAAAATCAAATCTTCAAGTGTTCAAAGAACTCTTTTGTATCCACTCACCAAAGCAGCAGGAAAACATTTTTACCCTCTAGATGCAGGCACCTTCAAATAAGCTTCACGTTCCCAATGCACTTTCATTCATACATTGTACTGAACACAAAATACAGTGTTTCCACTTAGTCCACTTTATTCCCCACTGAGGAATCTACCAATGCTCCTTATGAGGCTTTTATATTTCTACGGCCACTTTGGCTTAAACATAATTCAAATTTCAACAGTCTGTGGGTTTATAGTATATTTGAGATCATCTCTGAGTAGCTTAGCTAATCTGATATAAATTCATGTTTTAAAGTAAAGACTATAAGTGCAAGTTTCAGAAAACAATTACATTTCATGCTAGTGTTTCAGTTCTGTTCAATGGCCAGTTTAATCTCAATAGCTTTAAATTAAATGTGTCAAGTTACAAGTACACTTAAGATTTAAAGCAGGCATTTTAAACCAGCTTTTATGATCTTAAGCATATGAAGACAGTAGAGGGTGATAACATAGCCAAAGCAGATATAATACTAATCACTACATAAAATTCATTGAAATTAATATATCATGTTGCAAGAAAGTATGTATTACCTACTGACAAAAAGAGAAAATATAAAAATTGGAAACAGATCAGTGTTTGAAAATCTTTCTAGTCAATTAGGACATGTAACTTATTAGTCAGAAACTGAAAAAATAAGGTCTTCCATGCTACATATTTCCACCTATGTGATCAAGAGGAACTACCCTGATCGGCAGAAGTGGGAAGTGTGCAATGGCACTGGGTTTATTCAAGCCTTATGCTGGAGCAGAGCTTTGATCTCAGGCTCTGGTTGCTTCTCACTCACCACTCCCACCTGAGTGCTGAAAGACAAAATTACTCTTCACTTTCAATTGCACAAGACACAAAGAGTTGCCTGTATCTGAGCCGCTGAGTTTTAGATCTCCTTCCACCAAGAGCTGCACATTGTTTTTGCTGCTGCCCAGTTTCATTGCTCTGTAGAACACTGACCAGAAACATCTGCCCAAGCTGCTGGATTTGATGATTTTATTTTATTATTGAGAGTAAGAGGAATGGCCACTGAGTGCTTCCCAGCCAATACTGCCATTAGCAAGAAGCAAGGATGAGAAGGACTGAATGCCCACACACAGCTGAGCATCTCCCAGTGACTGAGCACAGCAGGTGCTGCTGGGGCACCACTTCTGGTTCTGTTTGACCCAAAATGAACCCTATTGGCACATTCTGAAACCACCACACAATGCAAAGTACTTTAACTGCTCTTTTTTTTTCCTTGATACCCAGAATTCATGTTAGCTATTGCCATCCAGCTCACTTACAATTATCAAATCACCACACAGCAGAGTTTTCCTATTACTAAAAATTATAAATATTAATCATCAGTCATTCCTTCCAAGTTAGAGAGGCATAATTTTATCCATGGATTTAAATTGGTATTTTAATTTCAGATAAACTTAAAAATCTGGTTTAGTCTACAGTTCTTGGAGATAATTTGATACTGAGGCCAAGACAAAGCTCAATCAAGCCTCGTAATTGCATGCTGCTACTCTACTTAATCACAGCCACCAGGAGACTTGAAAGTAATTGTTCCATATTTACATATAGACAGCAGCAGCTTTAGAAAGAGAGCTTCCTACTAAATCTGAGATGTGAAGGTCAAGAAGATGAGAAAAGAGATGTAATGTCTCAAAGAAATGACTTGAACATAATTAGAAATAAAACATTAATATTTCAGGTACAGAAGAACTTTTCATTTTAGAGATTGTTGGCACCAAGAACCACAACCAAGAGAAAAGCAAGAACTCTGCTATTATGTACATTTAACACATATAAACATTACTTATACTTACATCAGTCACTCCCTAACTGAGCCTGTCCTTGCTAAAATTGGGAGCATAATGAGCAAACTGGAGTAATGCAGATGAAAGCTTCAAAATTATCTATTTCAAATGCTGAAAACAACAAACACCATGTTCTTCCTGAAACTGCCTCAGCATCTCGCTTTTAAAAAGAAACACAGACAAAAGATAAAAGGTCCAATCAACTAAAGCTTTACAGTTATGCACAACTGCACTACCCTGCCCAAAGTAAATTCTATAAAGAAAGACAAATACAGTGAAGGTAGTTTGCTTTCCATAGTTTTGTGGCTCTTTTATTAGTTCTTGTTGGAAGTGGAAAATGTGCAGTGTTCATTTCCAAAATCATTGTATTAGAGAAAAAAAGAGACGGGAAAAGCAAAACGAGAAAAAACTATCTGCATTCTTAATGACATGTAAATACATGTTTGTCAGATTAATATGCACAGCAAGTCCAATCATATACCAAAATGTGTGTATTTCCATTTAATTCAAGTTAAATATCTGTCTCCTAAGCCGCTGCAGCATTTGATTTACGCCCCAGGGAAGCAATATACCAGCTAAGTAGCAGTTCAGTTTAATGGATTTTCAAGGACTCCCATACAAAAACGTTAGATAGAGCACAGCACTCCAGCTTCATCACAACACGAAAAAGTGTATTTGCAGATAAACCATGTCACATCAACAGTTCAGAGCTTTGCCTATCTCCAGAGCAAGCAATCCTGATGAATAAATATCTAGTAAGAGTCAGATTAGCTTTTGTCATGGCCAAGATCTACAAAAACAGTTTCCTAATGCTAGACACTCTGAAACATTTAAAGACCCTGCAAGTGAACTGAGTTTCCACAGAAGCTGCCAGCAGCTCAGCATTTCAGCAGACCAGGCCAATTATTTAATTATTAATATTAAACTAAGAGGCCAGCATTTCAAATCAGAATTAAAGTATAAATGTCATTTCTCCTAGAAAAATGAAGGAGGACTTGGCTGAACTGAAGCCAAGCACTTCTTCATAGAAGACCCCTGAAAGAAGAACTTGGCTGTCAGATTTCATCAGGGAAGTCACAAGTGAGACAATGAGACAGCCTGAGACACTGAGTCAAAAGGTCTTGCAGGGACAGAACTAGAGTGGGAGACTCGAGGATTTTTCTTCCATGTTGCATGCTCTGTATCAGTCAAAAGCAGATTTAAGACATGTCTGACTTAAGCCCAAATCTAATGATTTTTCCTCTCATCTCTCATTCTAGGCCTGCATGAACATGAAGAAATAAAACAAGCTGGGAAAAATGTGCCTCTGAGTTGAAGATACATACAAAGATAAGCAAAAGACAATTCTTAAATATTTTGGATAAGCCACTGTTTTTCCAACACAGTAAAATAGTGCCAGGAAGCAACTTAGAAACTGATAGTTCAGCTATTGTTTGAAGTGTCTATCACTGAAAACTGAATCTAAGCTGTAACTATAATCATATTCACAGCTGCAAGAAAGCAACTGCCTACATCACCTCTGCTGCTCAAACCATCCTGTGCCCATTCAGGCACTTGGAGCCGTTCCAGTGACTGGAATGTGCCTCAGATCACGTCACCACAACAAAAGTGCTCAGCCCAAACCTTGCTTCAGGCTCTCACTTTGTACAATCTCAAGCCAACACTGAAACAGGAAGAACAATGGAGATCGTTAATTTTTTAAATTAAGATCCCATCTTTCAGTCTTTTCAAAAGGACATTTCTACCACCATTTTTTCTTGATTAAATGTAAATACATTTTCTTTGGCATAGCTCGGGCTGCAGACTGAGATCAACACATTTTGAAATCTTTCTCTGCGCCCTCTAAAATTTATACTAGTGATTAAGCTTTTGGATATTTATCAACAATTACTTATGCTTTCTCTTGCTATTGTCTGGCTAAAAGATTAAACATTTCACTGAGAGGCTGCAGCAGTATTTAGCCAAAACTTCACTTACTTTCAAAACCCAGCTTAAATATCTACTTTGCTTCATATTTCTAAAAGAAATATGAACCCCTGAAGTTTTTCTTCTTCCAGTGAAGCCTCTTCTAAACTCTGTGTTAGGAAGACTCTGCCTTCTTTCCAAAGAATTGATCAGATGTGCCTAAAATTTGCTCTAAAAAGAGCAGCACCATCAG
The DNA here is from genome assembly GCA_024734555.1 of Trochalopteron elliotii. NCBI lineage: Eukaryota > Metazoa > Chordata > Aves > Passeriformes > Leiothrichidae > Trochalopteron > Trochalopteron elliotii. Next base: position 727,682 of record JANPWX010000378.1, read on the forward strand.
ACTGAAGCTGCTCCCAGTGATGTCAGTGGCAAAGTTCCCAGGGACCTCCTCACAGAACCAGGGCCCAAATCCAGCTGCAGCAGGACAGCATCCCCTGAAATACAACACTGTTAGGTTTGTGAGCAACACTGCTTACTCAGTTCCCTTTAGTTCTGTATAAATAAGAGCCAAGGGGGGAAATTCAGCACCCAGACAAGATAACCCCAGAGCAGTTCACTTCCAATTATTGTCAGAAAGTTAGTGACTGTGGATCAGATCCTGCTTTCAAAATATGCAATACCCAATTATTTCCCCAAGTCTTTAGCTTAGCCTTGGGGAATGGGGAAGGGGCACAGCCATGTGAAGAGCCAACAGAAAAGCAATTTTATAGCATATAGCTAAAACAATCTACGCTGGTGAGTGAAGATTCTACCTGCATGTTCCCAAAAGCTTATTGCTTTGGGGGCATGGGAATGGTTGGGGGTGTTTTCACCCTTTTTTTGTTTTAGATTGAATCCCCTTTATCAACTTTCCTCTGTGGTAAAACAGTGAAAGGAAGGAATACCTGGAAATGAGACAGAAAATACTATTTCACTTAAACCTCTTTTTAAAATCTTGCAAGACAGACATAGGTGACTGAAGCCTTAAAAGATTTTATCATCTCTTTCACTATATGTTCCACTATTCCAGACAAAATGTTCTTTTTATTCCTTATTTAGAAACCTAATAATTGGTAAAATTCTTGACATCAATTAAGTCCTTTCAGTATTATTGGAACTCTTTTATTCACTGACAGTTTCTAAGGGGTCTCACGATCTCTGCAGAAAAAAATATGCTACAAAAGTACTATGAGCATCCTTAGCCATGATAATCTGTAATATTTTTTTAAAGTTTGTTGTTGCAGTTTAACCTGACAGGCAGCTAAACACACCACACAGACATTCCCTCACTCAACCCCGCAGAGGGATGGGGGAAAGAATCAGAAAAAAGGTAAAACACTTGGCCTGAGATAGGCACAGTTCAATAGGACAAAAAAGGAAAAGAAAACATTAATAATAATAAATTTTAAAAGTACAAAACAAGGGATGCCCAGTGCAATTGCTCTGTACTTGCTGACTGAGGCCCAGCCAGTCCCTGAGCATCAGCCACCCACCCCTGGTCAACTTTCCCCAGTTTCATTGTTCAGTGTGTCCCCATCCAGCATGGGACATCCCACTGGCCACTTGGAGTCACCTGTCCTGACTGTGCCCCCTCCCAGTTTCCTGTGCACCCCCAGCCTCCTGGCTGCCAGGACAGTGTAAGAAGATGAAAACTCCTCAGCTTAGAGAAAGCAGTGCCCAGCAACAACCACAACACCACGTTTCTCTTCCTAAATCCAAAATACAGCACTATACCAGCTACCAGGTGGAAAATCAACTCCATGCAGCCAAATCCAGGGCATTTTGTTAGTGTCCTTTATCATGAACACCATGTGGTGAAGTGTGGTGAATGCCCACACTGGGGTGACTGCAGGATTCAGGATTTAAGAAAAACACCTTCCACTATATATGACCAACTTTCCTTCATGCAGGTCTCAACACCCCAAGGAAGGTGATAGAGGTGGTAGCAATTTGCATATTTATATGTGAGCAAAATGGGATCTAGGACACTGTGGGGTACAGCAAAAAACTGAGCTAGCCACCATCCAATAAAACAGGATAAGGATGAGGGAATGCAAGACTTCACACAATACTTACTTCCCACACAGTATATTATACAGAACTAAAAAAATAGACTTAGTTCTTATATACTCCAGTATTATTGTACTATTCACCAAGACATATTGTGTGACTCAAAGTTGTCAATATCCTCATTTACAATGGCCACTCTCAGGAGAGCCTGGGACTTCTGACTCAGATTTTCCCAACCCTTTTTAATTTAAATTATAACCTTAATGTTATTAATGTTATGTTATGTTAGTATGATTATTTATATTTAATTTCCTTTAGAGTTTTTTCTTTAATAGTGATATAATTTGAACTGACACAGTAACACACTTTTCATATACTTCAGTTGAAATTGTGCCTAAGGGCAGTGAAATTCTCATCCATAAGCTGTGTGAAGAAAAAAATTCTGGCACTCAGGAGCCAAACACCTGCTAGAACTGGTGGCGGATCCAGATTTTTAAGAGAATTCCTGTTGCATAATGAAAACACAAAGAAGGGAAATGTGTGGGGTGATGGAATGGTATTAAAACCACGGCACTTAGGGGGAAAAAAAGGAATCCTAAACCACTATACACTTCAGAGCTAAATGCTGAGGATTTTGACATTAAAGTAGTTCATGAGTACAATTAAAACCTTAGAGACTTAGACATTAGAGCCTTTTGTCATATGAGGAAACCTGAACAGTGACTCTTTCATATATTGCAGGGCACTGCCATGCCTTTCATTGCTAATGACAGAGAGTTTTCTCCCTGTCCTCAATCTCTGTACATCTGCTTCTGATTCAGGTGGCAGGGAAAAACTGGCAAGTATTCAGCCACCAGAAAAGGCTGCCCTAGCACTAGTAATTTTTCTTCATTGCATACTGTTTATACAATGTTGTCATCAGCAACAGTGTGGTGTTTATCACAAACTAAACAGGTAGATGAAATGGATGGAATTGCTCTGCTACTGTAAATGACTACAAATTCTCACAATAGAAATTGACCTGGGAACAGGCAAACTCCCAGCCACCAAGAACTGGAATAATTTCTCAGCAGGAAAATAGACCTTTGGTGCAACTCTTTTTAAGATCAAATAGTCCAAAACTCAAGTAGGGGAACCCAAAGGGCATGCAACAAAGCAACTTGGACAGGTCAGGAAGATGGAAAGATTCTGATAATCTGTATCTATCTATATCTATCTATACCATCAAAAAGTCCTCAATAGTCCTGTAAGTGCCACAGGAGAGCTTGGGCTAACACTGCTCTTTATCCACCTTTCTCAGCAGAGCACTGAGAGTGCCTGCTCATCTTGCCAACATTTCTTTATGGAGGGGCTGAGGAGGAGCCTGTATCCCAAAATTCTGCTTACAAAGACAGACCACCCTGAATACAAGTGTAAATAATCAAAGTAGTTCTCCTCCCTGTTACCTCTAGCTGACGAATCCTCTCTCACCTGGAAGAAACCAGACTGTAGAGAAATGCCCCAGCCAGATGTTCACTCCCAGGCTCACTTAGGATTTCCAACAGCTCAGCACACAAATGCATTTAACATATGGTAAGGAAAATGTGATTTTTCCACCGTTAGTTTTCCACTACTTCTGATAATTTTAGTGATATTAACCCAGTTCTTTGTCTACTCTTCTTTCTCCACTGCAGTAAGTCCCTTTGCAGGGTTTATGGACTGAGCAGCCTTGCACATTGAGTTGGTCAGGCACATTTTCACAATAAGGAAGCAGTTAAATGGTCATGGTTCTGCTGTAGGAATGTTGGTTTAAGGCTATTAATAAGGCACATGAGGTGAATGCCTTTCAGCCAAGCACTCTCCACGTGTGCACACCTGTTTCAGCACAATTTTAAAAAGAAATTCCCGAAAGAAACTGTGCATAGCACGCAGCTTCTAAGTCTCAAACACATTTCTGCAAATACTCTAAAGGGTTTAAGCTTTTTGTGCTTTACTGGTGTCAGGAATTCTGATACACCAACCACAAGGCAAAGCATGCTACTTTATATTAAACCATTTTTCCCTAAGAAATTACTTTTGTCTTGTCATTCACCTGCCACTTTGAGATTATTGACAGTGACTTCCCATATCATCATTCCCACTACTGAAATGGTTTCCCAGACTGAGGCTCACTGCTCAAACTACAACTCACTTCTCCAAGCACTCTAATTTAGCTACATTTAAACCTCAGCTTAACTATTCCTTCAGTCCAGTGATGCCAGTCTTGATATTTATGATCCATCCATTTTTCAGCTTCCTCTCACTTTTTGCAAGGGAGAAAGGGTGGCTGTTCAAGTATATTTCATCTTTCTCTCTTGCCAGTGAAAGCATCTCAAGCAGGGCAATGTTTTAACTGTGTGTTGTACTGAGCCAGACACACTGTGCAGCATCAAAAATAAAATGCTAACTAGAAAAATGTTCAATAACTGAACAAAAACCAAATAATTCAACTGTGCAAGAGGACATACCAATAATCTGAAGATTGTTCCCTCCCTGGTCACAACTCATTCACCAGCACTAACTGACAGCATTTCACATGTACACTCACTAATAAGCCACTACTTAGATTACTCTGCTTTAGCAGCAAACCCCAGGGCAATTAAAAGCTCACATGACAGGCACTGCAGGCATCTGTTCACTAACAACTGTTAAGACTAATGGTCATTAGTTTAATGACTCATTTTCATTCTTCTATGCAATGTGTACAGTAATGCTGCAGGACTGATACGGTGAAGGGGAAAGGGCTCTTACTGAGGTGAGAAAAGATAAACACAGGCCCTGCTGCTGGAAAGAATGAAATAAATCCTCTGAATGAACCAGAATTGCTGAAATGTTAAAAGACACAGCTGAGCAAGTCAGACATAAAATGAAAATAGAAACTGCTAATTCAGAACAGGGTGCCTGCTCTAATCAGGATAGTTTCAACACTACAACTTTATCATCTGCCTTCCATGTCCAGCAAAGAAACTCTATTAAGCAATTTTTAAATTATCCAGGTGATTACAGAAAGGAATTCAATGAACAAACAAAGGATAAAAAATGGACAGCACTCAGGAACATCTGTAATTCAAAGGCAAGACATTGTCTAGAGTTTTGGAATTTAAAAATGTATGATGTCCTATTAAATGCTCTGCATTTTCCTTACATATTTTAAGCACCAACTGTCTCCCTTGTGACTGATCTCATTATATAGTAATTTTAGTCTTCTAATGGTCAATATTTCAAATGCAACAAGTAGCAAGTATAAGTGAGTGTAACAGTTACCACAGAAGGAACACTGGAAAGATAGGCCCTGTGATTGTATTCCTACTCACTCATCTTGGATTCTCATTCAAGCAGCTGAGTGAATTGCTTCACTCTGTGTGCACTGCTCTGGGAACTTGGCCCCCACATCCACAATATGTGATTTGCCAATACATACCACCTGCATTCTGAGGGAACGGAAGACCTTCCTGTGGAGGAATATCTTCCCATCCTGTGTGGGTGTACAGAAGCAGATGTGGATGTACAATGGATAGTTCCCAGGACAGATGAACTGAGACATGTCATAAGTCATGCACTGCTTTCCAATTATGATTATCTTTCTACAGGAAATTTAGGAGAATAATTTTACTCCGGAATATCACTCTGGAGTTTACGATGGCATAGCAGATGGACAGTAGGATAAATGGTCATTTCCTTCTCATTACCAGCAGTCTGAAGAAGTTAACTGGAGGGAGTGACAACTTTTCAGCAGGTACAAAGTTACTGGCATTTCACTGAACCTACCAGCAGCTGAAACTTAGAGATCCACAACTGAAAACAAAGCACGGACTGCAGTTAAGCTACTGACAAACCCTCCTGATTGAACAGCAAAGGCTGTGGAGGGACTGACTCTTATTGTTGCTGCTGGTACAATCAAATCTCGTAACAACATTTGCCCTGCATGCAAAATGAGCAATCAGCTCTAAGTGCCATGGATATCTTTACAAGGCAATTCATCCGGCCTCTCCTGCTCCAGCCAAGTGGAAAACACCACTATTGCTCAGAAGCAGGATAACTACTAAGGAAAAGCTGTTCAAAGGCAGCTTTTGTATACTGAATTCTGAAAGAATACACACAATCTTGATTCTTCCCCTTGACCTTGTCTCTTGAAAAACTGTCATGCCCCTTGTAGGACATGGGATACTCTGCTCACTACTTTTGAAACCAGCAAGGGCCAGGGGAACTGTGGAGTCCCCAACACATGCCTCATGTCTAACCAGTGGTGCAAGATCATCTACTCTTGTATATCTAGCAGCTGCTCTTTTACCGCTACCATTTGCACTTAAGGTTAAACAGAATTCTTGACAGCATAGTTTAATTTAAAAGATTTACAGAGGGGCACTCACTATTCCTACAGAATATTTTTCAACTATTCCTGAGCACTTTTGGAAGGGTCTGTGGCAATAACCTCCCCTGAATTTTCTTATCCGCAGTCAGCTCTTAGTTTGCCAGTACAAGCTAATGTGAGCTCGGAGGCCAACCCTAACAGCTCAGTATCTAAAGCTTTAGCATGGTTCCAGATTCTCATATGTTTGTCTTTAGCATTCTAAGACTTTTCAAAATACAGACAGAATCCAAGAACAATGGACTGTGCAAAGGGAGGGAAATAAATTCATCTGCCCTTTATTTAATTGCAGAAGATTCCTTTTGCCCTATACATCTATAACTTCTCAGACTAAAGACAACCACGACACTAGAAACTACTGAAGCTGGAACTTTCACAATCTGGTGAACTTGCAGTGGTGTGAAATACTCTGATCTTACTGATTCAGTTCATCTATTCTCATAATATTCTCTGCATAATTATACATTTCTTCACATTCTCTGCTAGTTTGCAAATTGAAAACAATAAGAGTCTCACTGTTAGGCCATGCTGGAGTTATCTGTGGCAGTATTCCTATTTTCATTTGCATATTTTAAAGGCCTGGTTTCCTCTGCACCCTACACAGAGTAAAATGCTATTATAAGAAACCTAAATAGCCTCCATTTTAAACAACAAGATCCAAATATAAATCTTAACCTGTGTATTTCTCTGCAAGATTGGCTGTATTTGGAATTATCAGTCCAGAACATCTCTATTTCAGAGCCCAGTTCTTTTGGCCAAGATAGATGTTCTTTTATCGTGATTATATAGTAAAAAAAGCCAACTTGCTGGCCTGAATCAGGCTGTAATTATTCTGTGTCTTTATACAACCTTTTTATAGTTCCTGGTGGAAAGGCTGAAGGAAATCCTACACATTGCACAGGGTCTAAAAACTTTTTGCCCTCCTGGAGAAATGCATTCAAAAATGACTGAATGAGACTTATCCCTTCCCTTATGATTTTTCTTTCTTAGAGTCAAGATTATGCGTGCAGTGATTTCTCACATTTTGTGTTACTCCAGCTTTAATAACAAAGGAACTGACTGCAAATTGTTCTATTAAAAATACAACCATTATTTTAAAAAAACCCTAATTACCTACTCACACAAAACACTCAAAGAAGCAGCTATACACTTTAAAAGGAGGTGCGGGACAATAATTCAATCTCCAATTCAAAAGTTGTAGGCCAAGAAGATTTAATATGGTCTCTAAATCTCAGAACAGTCCAAAACTCTTCACTTCTGCCATTTACAAACACAGAGTCATTCCATTTTACCTAAATTCATAAGAATCCAAACCAATACCTATTCTAAATCAGTGTGTTCTGTACTCTTGCTCCCTGGGAGGCTGGGGGCCAAAGACATGTAGGAAAGGGAGGGTCTCCCTCACAGTTCTTTACAAGGTATAGAAATTACATCTTAAATAATATGGTAACATAAAAGGAAACCTTGTGCTTAAATCCTCAAGTCTACTATGAGTGGACAAATAGAAAATCAGGGCACACCACTTAAATAAATAATCCACCTACTGCTACTAATTACATTTTTCTCTTCTCATGTAGATGAAAACACCCAATTTGTACTATTTTCAGAATAATATTCAAGGAACAGAGAAAGTTATGTACAGCACATTTTAAACAAAGTCAAAATACAGAAATCAAATTCAACTTCAGCTGAGAAAAGTTTTAAAGAAATTAAAGTTAATAGTATAAACCCTTCTCTGTAAATCTCTTCTTATAATTTCCTTTAGTTAAAGATAACAACATATTGGATTTAAGTCCATACATAACATATCAAATACTTTTTTTTTTTTACAGAGGATCTATTCATAGCAGCTTGTCTTTGCAACATATGCAGCAAATTATACTATTAAACACTTAATCCCAATAAAGTTTAAATTTCACCCCTAACAATAAAGCTTGTACAGTTCTTGCTCTACTTGAAATCAGATTCTGGAAATAAACAATAAAAGTCATTGGTAGGTATTATGACAATTAATAATTGAACATTTCAGATATATTTGAAATACAGCTAGTTAGGTGGAAATGTTCTGATGAAATATTAAGGCCAATCATTAAATTTTTTGCAGTTGACAAATAAAAAAAAGAGAGAGTAAACATTAGGAAGATGTAGGAAAATATCAGCTGGGTGAGAGCCTTGCAATGCAGCTCACATGCCTCTGAAAAACACGAGCTCTTGTGTGCCCCTCAGAGCAGCCAGGACTGACCCCACTGAGAGCCTCTGCAGCTCCAGAGCCTTGGGGAAGAGCTGAGTACTCACCAACCCTCACAAAAACCCACAGTGGGAAAAATCCCTTCTGCAGCAAAGATCCCCTGGTACTGACAGCCCCTAGAAAATGCACTGCAGCTCCCCAGAAAGAGCAGTAGACACAGATGAGCTACACCAGCATTGTAAAAGCTGAACACAATAAGTATCGATGAATAGAACTGGACAAATTTCAACACAAATACCTGCAAAGAGTAGTAAGTTGCTGAAAGCAAGATCCATTAGAATCAAGAATGTCCCCAGAAATCTAAATTTTATTTCTACTCAGGTGCTCCATATATTTTTTCTGACTTATCTGGTGTTAATTATGCAGCTCTGAACAGGTTTTGTTTTCTAAGCTACTTTTTTAAAAGAGTCAATTCCAACACAAAATCATGCAAGCAGGTCCCTATTGAACAAAACCTATCATGCCACTGCAAGCCCCAGAGCAGGTATTCAGCCTAGCAAAATGCATCCCCCTTCATCATGAAGCATCATTCCTCATTTCTCTCAACCCATGTTCTTATTCAGCTGTGCAAAAAGCTCCGATTGTGTCCAATTTCTCAACTAAAAATAGTGCTGGGTTAAATCATTGTTTTATGCAGCAGCACTGTAACTTATATGTAAGGAAGAGTCCATCAGGAACCTGCAGGTTTCTAACACTTAATTCAGACAAAAAATCAGCTAAAGACAATCTCAGTTTGCCTGAGACTTTGTTAGTGCAATCACATATGCTACACACGCACATATTTCCATACAGCAGACACATAGGAACAAAGTTTAAAATTCCAGCAGTGAATTGAGACTCTGCACACCTGAAGCAGGGAGTTGTATTTTTCTAGGATTGTTAAACGCTCCTCCCTCATGAAAAAATGTGCTAACTTTTCTCTGCAGGCAAAGGAACAAACTCTTTGACAGGTACCAGGTACATTTGATTTCACCTAAACAGGCCGATGTAATTTCTCAGAACATTAGAGATGTCTAACTCTTTCAAATCCATCTATCCCAGACCCTAGAAAAAGAACTGGGTCCTACATTACAAGAACAGGCTAATGGAACTGGACCTCTCTCCTATCAGCTGGGGAATCCCATTATTAAAGTCAGTAAATTGATCCAGTAACATGGAACAAATTCATGGAGGTGTTCAGAGCAGCCTGATTTTGGGAAGAGCTAGGGAAGAACCAGCAGGTGCAAGGATGTTGCACTTAGAAAACTTTTTCTCAGGAGACTGGATAGATTTGATGACATGGGAAGCTTGGGTTGCCAACTTTCTACATAGTGTATAACCCTGGGAAAATTAATTGGATTATGAAGGTCAAAGAGAGAGGTCAGCCCATTATTGAAAGACAATCTAATTGAATTTTGCCAATTTTATCTGAATGATTACTCTCCAGATGAAGAGCTAGTGCCACTTTTTCATTGCTGCTGGTCTTTTTTCTTCTCTTCTTGGCTCACTTCTTTCACAGACCCATCTGGAACTAAGACATCACATCAGTGGAAATTTCCCACAACCAAAGGGCTGGTTTTGTGCAGCCAGCTAAGCTTTCTCCACACTTAGTGCAGGTTTTCTTGAGAGAAGATCATCCAAACTCAGCATCCCTACTCTCAGAGTAAGGCATTCTTGAACAGAATAAAACAATGTTGAGTGATAACAGTGGAATCTAAAGGCTGACTTAGACTATTCTGACTCAGACATGCACATTACTAGTTAACATTTGCATAATTCATTCACATTTTATGCCAGACGAATCTTACTCCATGAGTTAAATTTTATTCATAGCTCAAGTCTACATTCAAAATAAGACTGGGCTATAATGGAAGCAAAGACTTATAAAAATTGAAAACTCCCTTTGAAACACATGCTTTCCAGTAAGTGCAGCTAGCAAAATGCAAAACACGGTCAACATTCCTACACCATGATGTCAATTTTCATATGCACAGACAAAATGCTGCTACATGGAGAAATCAGCTCTGTCTTCCTCACTGGTGGTATACTCATGTCTCCCCTTTTCAGTCAGAACTGCACCATGCAGTGGAGAATGCAACCCCTTAAAAGGTTCAGAGACATCTTCTGAAGATAATAATTCTGGCAAAAAGCTTTATTGATTTTTTAAAAATGAGTTTCCACATTCTGTTTCAGTTCTCCTGGAAAACAATGTGCATGCTCTAAGGACCAGTTTTGATGTTTCCCTCTACAGCAGTTCAGAGAAGTTCCTGCCAACAGGGATGGACCATAACACCTGATAAAATGGTCTTCAGTGACACAAAATAAAAAAAGTGACATGTAAACAAATGGAAATCACTTCAACTCTTGCAAGGTTTATAAGCAACAGGAAAATTATCTTTATTATCTCTGCCTTTTTTTTTCTTTTCCCCAGAGAGACAGATACAGCCATTTTTCAAGAAAACAGCTGCAGGCAATACTTTAAATGCCATCTGTCCTCAGCAGTTATATGATGAAGAGATGGACTGATTCACACCACACAACAGGAAACATGATAGCCAACTAGTTAGCACTAATAAAATTCAGCCTCAGTTTGCTTCCTATGGGCAGGTCTTACTCCAGAAAAACTCCCACTGATGTCTCAGGCAAAGTGTCTGCAGACTTAGCTTGTTACTCAAGTGCAGAATGCTGTACTGTTGAAGTAGAAAGTCTGAATTTTACAAAATAAGGTCTCACTTGTGGCAGAGCAACCTCATAAAGGATCTTTTTCAGAACTGAGATCTTGTAGTGCCTGGAGTACAAGAGCCCTCATACTATCACTGATTTAAAGTGAGCTTTTGGCAGACAAGAAATAATAAGAAACTCAACAGTACAGCTGAAGAAGACTAAGTCTTTTCCTCACTGTTCTCAAAGACTGGCCTTAACATTTGAATTAGCAAAAAAGTTTATAATTCCTACATTCCCCCATTTCTAAATAGTGGCATCTACGTGACACATTACAGATGGCTCACAGAGGTCTAAATTCAGGAAGAAAAATAAGCAAATACAAACAAATGCATCACTGATGTCTGCTAAGGACATAATTCAAGCCAGTTAAAAAGATCAGAACAAAACCCACATGTTTTGTTATCCCAACGAGGGCCCTTTTCAAGATGGTTATCTACAGGAAGAAATTTTCTCCAAGAAAAGCTTAGTGTTCCAAGAACATCTCTGTTTCCCTTGGATAAACCATGCAAGTTGGGGGTTTTTAAATTAAAATTAAATAATTAATTTTTATTTATGAGTTAAACAAAATTTTCCCTTTTATTGTCACACGGCATAAGGGAAAAGCTTTAAAAGGTTGAGTGCTAAGAACAGGTGATGCTAACAGGATATTGGAAAGGCCCATGAGACTTACAACATTAAGTAAAATGTATTTGCCCACTGATCTAATTGCTTACTAATTTTCAAACCTATTCCCACCAGATAACTAATGGCATTTTAAGCCCAGCTCCTGGCATTAAAAATACATTCATAGTTCCCTCCTAGCAGAAGATAAACAGCTGCATGGTTAAACCCCATATGTTAAGATAACGTTCTGGAGGTTTTCCTTATAGTTTTAACCAACCTATTGTGTTCCAAATTTAACTGAAAGAGGGAGGAAGAGGAAACGGGAAAAGCATTTGGCTGTGCAGTTTCACACTGAGGGGAAGGCAAGTGCTCTTTCATGCAGGGAAAATGTCTGGAATACTTGTGTTTTACAGAAGGACTGATCACATAATGAAAGTGGAACTTAAGCCAAGCCATATTTAGTAAAATATCAGAAGCTGTTTCTCTATTTATCTTCCTCAAGAAAATACTAGTGTTTGTTTAAAAACAAGAAGCTATTCCAGCAACTAAGCCTGAACTTCCTTTCATACTTGAAAAAATCACTCTAAAATTCTAACATTTGAAAAAATACCAGAAACTTCCTAAAAATGTTTGCATGAAAAAAATTAATAACAGTATAAAAATAAAAAAAATATTCCCAGCAGACACAAAGAAGCTCAGAATGTAGGCACCCATTTAGGTTTAGAGCAAGTTCTCATGTCCAGGACCAATTGTCTAGATACTCCTGGAGTTTGGAGCATGTATTTCCTTGTTAATTTTTAAATGATGATTCATAACTGATAGTACCTCTAGAATTTGTTCTAGTTCAATGATGCTCAAGTGTAGCCCCAAGGAACACCAAAATGACCTAAGAACAGCTGAACTGATTCAGACCAGGGAATCATCCAGCCTCCAGCAGCAACCAATAACTGGACACCCAAAAAAGCATGTCCAGAGCATGAATGCTGCAATGCTTCCCTGGGCTCACCTTCCCAGCCTTCCAGGGTTCATCTGCATAGTACTGTGAAGTGGATCTTCCCAGTGCTCATCCTGTCTCCCCCGACATCCATGTAACTTTCTACTCAAAAACTATGGGAAGGAGTGCCAAATATCATTATTATTACATGGAAGATACCCACATTTCATTGTTTTCAATCTCACTCCTAGTAGTTGTATTCAAAGGCACTCAGTTCTTACACTGACAGAAACAAGTTACCAGCCTAACCTTTCTACCCCATTTCTAAATGGACCTGAACAGGAAGGAATGCACCAGTACAGGCAGGAATTCCTAAGTGAAAGGATGATACTCTTTGCTTTTTCTTACACCTCCCTTTCACATCATTTCCTAGCATTCAATTAGCACTGTTAACTGCTGTTCTATGAAAAGACTTCCCTGAGAATCAGCAGCCTAGAGGAAACGTGTAATTTGTTAGTCACATAAAGCACCTTATATTGATATAAATAAAGTTATAAAATCAGGGGACAAAACCAGAGCCTTATATTCATATAAATAAAGTTATAAAATCAGGGGACAAAACCAAGACCAAAACAGTCTTATCAGTTAGTGGCTTTAGCAAAATCCCCTACACAGCACACAGCCCATCCCTACAGGGATAGATGTATTCTCTGTCCTGCTTTCAACAGAAGTGTTGATGAGATCAGCTGAAAGAATCCATACTATGCTGCATGTACCTGGCAGTTTACAACTAGAATATTACCTAGCAAGCAGCCAATACTCAAGACACTGCTGTGCTGTTGGGTTTTTCAGCCAACATCCATGTTGCTCAACCAGGGAACAGTTTAAAAGTATTTGAAGACTCAAGAAAACAAAACACCAAATGAGTAATGAGACCTTGAAAACATCTAATAAGAGAAGACTCTCAGGAGAGGAAGACAAACCATATATTAGCATATCTCATTTGTTATACATCCACAGAGAGCACTGAGCATGTTCAGCCTTCTCCTTCCACACCACTGCTACCCACAAGAGGCTGCAGCAGTCAGAAAGAAAAGAAAATGTCCATCAGAAGAGGCAAATCTGAATTTATCAGAACCAGCACCTGTACCTTCACATTTCTCCATCCCTGTAGACAGCCTGGAACAGCCACGTATATAAGCAGGGAAATTGCAACAAAAACAGGGGGGCTGGAGTTAGTTAATTTCTTGCTGAATCAGCCAGCTGGGAATAAAGCCAGTTCCTGCAATCTTCTCAGAGCTTCAGCAAGGTGCAGGCCAGGAAACACTTACTGCCAGAGACTGAGGAAACACAATCCCACACTCTTCACATTCTGTAGCAGTGCAGGTGTGTCCATGTCACCTTACCTCATTGGTTCTAAAAGGCAGATCAGGCAACTAAAACTCTCCCCTACACCTTGATTTACCATGCAGTGAGCCTGTATAGATTTTTTTCCCTTATACAACACACTGTAAATGTTCCCCTGATTTGCTTGCATGCACTAACAGGAGACTGCATCCTGTAAACGTTAAACAGTTTCAATTTTTGGCAAAGTACCTGATGATAGCAAAAGACCACTATTACATAAACACAGAAATACATGATTCTACATATAAACAAATGCTCCACTTATTTAATGCTACAAATCAGCCTCATTAGCCAGTTGGGACCTCCCACCAGGACACCAATGACAACAGTTCAGCATACAGCAACAATCTAGTAACTGCAATCATAAATGCAGTTTTAATATTGTTTCACAATTTTGTTGAGCTAACTTGCATGCACTGTGTTTCTAGTGCATCCAGAAGCATGACAAACTGACAATTCTTGGAAACCACATTTCTCAAAACAGACTGAAAATATTGTTCCCATTTTCCCTCCATAATGATGTTAAGTCTAATAAATACAAAATTAGAAACAGAAATAACACTGTTGCTAAACACTTTATGTAATATGCTGTCTGGAAGGGATTTATTAGGCCAAGTTCTCAAAAACTGCCCTCCCTTTATAAACATGTGACACTTGCACTTCTCAAATATTATCAAATTTGCAGTGGAGTACTAGAAACTACACACCAAAAACCTATTATTTCAAAAGAATTTTTAGGGTGAAAGTTTTGGTTTAATCAGCTAAATATGATGAAAAATACTTAGCCACAATTTTTAGAAGTGCCTAAGGCATCTAATGTCTGGCACCCATTAGATTAATTGAAATTTACCTTGTTTTGAAAAATCCAGCTAAGCACTTACCAATGCATTTGGGTACTTAACAGTGTTTGTGTTTAATGTCTCAGGTCTTATTGAAAGTCATCAAAACAAAGACTCCACAAACCCTTCTGAAAATAATGCTCTATTTGCATTAATTTAGCACTCTTGTGTGGCTGTCATCATCCAAAAAGGAGTTCATAGAACTGTCCTTCCTCCTACAAGTTGGAGTGAGGGCAGTTTGAAAATCCAGCCCTTGAGAGTCTATAGTCTTCAGCTAATATCAAGTTCTCCCCTTACAGGAAAGAAAGTAATGTGCATGATTTCAAAACCTAAAGGAGTTATTGTCCATCACTGACAATAAAGTGAATGCATGGAGCATATCAGAACTGTACAGTTCCTGTGAGGGTCTTAGTGGTCTCTCTGGAGTTGCCATGGCTATATCCAATGTCCTTTCTGGAATGTTGTGCTCACTATCAAACTGCACTTCAAAAACAAACTCATTCTTTCACCAGGCACAAACTGTCCCTGTTTTGTGGAGATTTTGCCTAATAAGAACTACACTGGAATTGTTCAAGTGTGAATGTGTTGGGCTGTTCACAGCCACAGAACTTATTATCAGCATTATTAACTGTATAAAACTGTAATAACACATGGATTTGACTAAAGTGCAACATTTGCACAATATGATAAAACTTATACCCGAGATTTCTTGCATAGACTTACAACACCAACTGCAGAGGCACAATTATGAATCTGCTTCCACTATCATTAAATTCAATATACTTTAGTACTTGATTGCAAGCCATACTGGAACTCCTGGGGATTCAGGTGAGCATGGAGAAATGTTTAAAGAAAAGCTTCAAGCCCAAAAACTGAACATAAAGACAAATACATGAACCTACAGGTTACAGAAGTAACAGCAAATAAACAGGACTCCAATTTTTCAATGGTTTGTTTGGGTTTTTTTGGTTTGGGTTTTTTTTTAAGCAAAACGTATTATTTTGGATGGCTAAGTCTTGAATTCTGGATGAAGAGTGAGAGCTTTAATATCAGTACAATCAATCATGTACATTTTCTGTGATGCAAAGGCAAGAATAGAATTTGGTGCACTGTGTAAAACTGCCACCTCAGTGCTGTTTATGCCCCAATTTGGTAAGGAATATGAAAGATGCAGCTGCACCAAGCAGACCTGAATGAGTAATTATCAGTGATTAAGCATTCAAGTGTCTTCTAAACCAGAGATCATCCTAGAGCCATTCCTTTGTCTCTTTACTACTCTTTCAAGAGAAATTAGAAGCCACTGGCAGTTGTTAGAAATTATTCCTATTTTAAGCATACCAGACTCTTGGATATCTGGTTTTGGAAACAAAAATTTGCAGCTCTACACACAACTGATCTGAGAATTTTTGTCCAGCTTTCAGTGTAACTTCATGAGAAATTATCATTGTAACAAATAACTTAGACAGTCACGGGGTGCCTTCACTGATGACATCTGTACTCTTGGTCCTCTCCCATAGCTGTCATTTTTTATGACACATTTTAAAAAGTAAGTATTTATACATAGTTTGTGTCTCAAGTCACAAGACACATGCATCAACTTTTCAGGCAATTCCACTATTGGATTGTAAACTGGGGGTAACAGCAGTTCAGATTCTATGAGCACTGGCTGAGCAATCATTATCAGTCATAAATTTAAAGCATATTCAGAAACTTAAACATAAGTTTTCTGGTAATGCAGTCACTGAGTTGCAACCTTGTCAATAGCAATGAATATTTTAAGTCAGAATATTTGTACAGAGTCTCAGATGTGTTATTTGTCTTTAGAAGCAGCAACTCAATCTCCACACTAAGAATAAAACCACAGGCTTTTTGAGGCTGATGGCAAAACTCCAGATGGGTGCAGAATTGCCACCTGCCTACAGACACAGAAAAGTGCTTCAGATTTAACTCAGGATTTGCCAATCTCACCTGATATTTCTGATCAAGATTACTGGAGATTGAAGAATGTTGTATGGCATGTAGTTCATAATTATTTTCTGGACATCAGTGTGCAATACATTCAGTGACTGTAAAACAATAATCCAAAGGTTTTCCACAAAGATGGTCTCCAAGTCCACTATGTCATATAATGGACATCAGATTTTTGGCCTTGCAAAACTCAGCCTTAAAGACATTTACTATGTTGGTAGTTTTTGGCAGATTGGTTATGGCAGAATCATTTTGAAGACAATGTTTTCAGTATGTATATCCTTCATTTCCAAAATATCACAGATAGTTAGAAAAGACCATAATGCAGGCAGGGATTGCAGGAACATAAATCACAGAAGCAACCAACAGTTTATTGAATGAATATATGACCTATGAAACTTTCCCTTGCATAGAAACCAAGACCTAATGCTTCTTAAATATCCAGACATGGTGTCTTTGCTGTTACTCCCTCTGCACATATTACCAACCCCATGGTCTTTGGAGGCAGAATGTACTGACTTGTAGAGGGTTTAATTTGGACTATAGGAACCTAAGAAAATACCAGTGTATTCCTGATTTGAAAACATACCAGAGAATAAATCTAAAATGAATCCATGCATAAAATTCTTATGATATATATTTGCCCATACAAATCTGCTAGCCATCACTTCTTCCTGCCAGCAATCCATTAGTAAGACTATAAAGATATACAGTCTTACATTTCATAACAAATACAACAGCATCTAGCTGAATGGTGTAATAAAATATCATCACAAGGTTAAGAAAGAGTTGGTTACCAGGCTGAACATTCTGCCTTTTCAATTATCAATATGAAGCAATGTGTACTCCAGAGATCACTTTGAAACAGCACAACTGGGCTTGGACACTTCTACTTTGTTAGCTTAACCCATCTCCTAAAACCTGCAGAATTAATAGCTCTCCTGCTACAATGTGAGGAAAAATGAGGAGCCTTTTAAACCATATTTAGCAATAAATTCAAGGCTAGGGATGTAGTTAAC
Source organism: Trochalopteron elliotii (assembly GCA_024734555.1). Classification (NCBI taxonomy): domain Eukaryota; kingdom Metazoa; phylum Chordata; class Aves; order Passeriformes; family Leiothrichidae; genus Trochalopteron; species Trochalopteron elliotii. The sequence goes on from JANPWX010000378.1 coordinate 745,439, forward strand.
CTTCCCAAATACACATAATCTGTAGAATACACTAACTTCTTTGGATAGAGTCATCATTTAAATCTTTAGAAACAATGAGTTATTCCATGTTGTTGCTACCATTTGATGGACGAGTATCTTGTTTGTTTTCAAGAAAAACATATATATGTAATCTGCTTCTATTACCATTGACTTTAGACTAATGCAGTTCCATTAATTTCATTTATATTGGCACATACAAGAAAAGGTCAGCTCTGTACTTGCAAAAGAACGTGACCAAGCCTTACTCATAAGTGATCTCTTCTTGAGTGATTTATGTCACTGCTCTTGGTCACAGAGCAGATGTAACAATCAGGCAGCTCAACAATGCTCAGAGAGAAACTATTCCCAGGGTTATCCTAGGAAACCTAATTTACCTACTAGTACAGCAACTAATTTGCCATTGACAAAATAATTTTGTCAAATTTGAGACACAGCACATCTGCAAGGGCAGAGATAACTTTGGAGCCCAGCTAAACACCACACTGGTTGTTACCATGGTGTGAAGAATCAGAAAGGACTCCAACAACCAAAGTTAAGTTCCATTGCTTCTCAGGAGCAGCTACCTCTTTTTCACAACTTCTCATGTTAAGGTTTTCTTTGCATTACATTCATACCACATTCCCACCACATTCTTTTTAAATGGTCATTTTTTTATTCTGTACCTGCCTCAAGCAGGATGAAATTAATCAATTGCACATAAGTGATATGACATAGACTTGTGACCTTGCCCAGCATCCAATTGTTTCTAATTGATTAGCTCCAGACATAAGCACTTTAATAGCCAAAAACAACAGAAGTGGAAGTTATGATACAATATTAGGGTAAAATGACTGTGTGTGGTCCATTTAGTATGGCCCCAAGCAACCAATTAAAGAATTAATGGTTATTGGATACCAAAAATGTTATGTTAAATAATATAAAATATCTTTAATGTGCCTAAAATTGTGATAAAACACCTAAAACTTAGGAGCAAAAAGGCCTCCTACAAGATTGGGGTTAAGTGCTAATGACTCAAATATGCCAAACAGATTACAGTATTTTAAAGGACAATCAAGACCATAAAATTTGACCTGGATTGAAGTGTTCATAAAGCCACTCACAATAGCCAATTGATTACTACAATGTGTTTGGGTTGTTTTTATTATAAAGAGACAAGTGAAGCTATGCCAAACCATTTGTGGAGAAGAGGAAACTATGCCACTACCGGTTCCAGCTCTGCAATAAGAAAAATATGAAAGAAAAAAATACACGAAAAATTCTGTAAAAGGAAAAATGGTCCCTTCGTAACCAAAAGGCCCAAAACCAAAACTGACATTTCCCTTCTCTATTCTCAGCTTCTATTCTCATCTTGAACAGAACTATTAAGGGAATTTCATTAACTATTTTCTGAGAGTTTTATAGAGCTGGTTATTACAGCATCTCTCAACAGCTTGCACACAAAAATAGTAGCTGAACAGGCACAGCAATCTGTAACATTTTTGTCCTTGCATAAGAAACACACAGGCAAAAAGCAGATCCCAATGTGGCCTATCTGCTCAGACATGTGTTGAATGCACTGTGTTTTACTGCACAATTAATACAGATGTAAATTTTTACTTTAATGACAAGTTCTTTACTCAAGTGACCAGTGTACTGGCTAGCTGCAACCATAATCCACAGAGAGGAGGTGTTCATCAGCTGCCAATTCACTCACAGCACACAGAGCACTCAGCAGTGCTACTGAGGATGCATTGGAGCCCCATTCCCACTACCTTGAACCTCAAAGCCCACCATAAACTGAGCACAGCTTACTCAGCTGTCTAGTACAGTCTCCTCAGTTTTTCATCACCCTTTTGATTTTGCTTTTGCCTGCTGTATTGTCCTTCAATTCAAAATTCTCCAGGAGGTATGTGTATATAATGCCCAGAACATCAGGATCCATTTTTCAGCATTGCAGTAGTACAAACAGTACACAACACTGATTTTATTTAAAAGATTTTACTTTTTTGTTGAAAACTACTACAATGCTTCAAAATAAGGTCCTTATTTATTTTTAAAAAATAAATCTCCATTTATTTACCCATCTTTTTTCTAAGGATTTATGGATTTGTGTGTATTTAAGACTGAAGAATCCTTGAAACATTTTGTGCTGGGGGAACTATCAGTATAGAGAATGACATAGTGTAACAGCACCTCCACGGCATGCCAGTACACAGTATTTCTTGAAATACTCACTTCTTGGAACTGATCAGGTTTATGTGTCAGACAATAGATCAGATGGCAGCTATGGTTTTTCCTCCGTGACTCCTGTACTCATTGAACTCTTGCTGTGCAAGCAAAGACCTTTTTGGGCCACCTTCCCTGCCTTCCCACTTCCAAATGCTTTAGATGTTTCTACCCAGGTATGTCTATAACCCTTGTCACTTACAGCACCTTAACATTTATCAGGTGCTTAAATTCCCAGGGGCAAGGAACAGCTGTGCTGCCTAGAAAGACCCATGGCATCACACATCTGCCAAGATCTCCCTTTGGTCACCCTTTGATAAAGTCAGGTACAATATATTAAGCAAGAGAGAGAACATTCATTTCCCACATGGATGTCTTTGAAAGTTTGGTGGAAGGAAAATGTTCTTATTGGGAGACTTTTAGTTACAGAGCAGCTCCTTTGAGTAGTTTTCTGTTTTAAAACAGTAATCCAAAGTGTGCAGCGAGATCACCTGACACAGGACTAGGAATGACAACAGCAACAAGTTCATTACCTACCTGCAGATGAGCATAGAGAGCAAAAGCAAGCCAAGTGATCTCCCAGGACAGCCCAGCGGCTTTAGGGCTGGCCATCCTCATGCCTTGGGGCTCTGCTGAGAGAAAGTGTCTCAAGTTACAAACAAAATCAAGGGGGCTGCGCCAGAATGTCAATGACTAAAGCAAACTGGGCCGGCCGCTGGAAGCAGCGCAATGCAAACAGCGGAGGGCTGCGCTGGCCAGAGCAGCAGGCGCACAGCACATGCCATGAGCACAGCCTGCAGGGTGAGGCAGCTCCCTCCCATCAGGGCACAGAAAATTACCAAAACGAGAGGCTCGGGGAAGCTGGCAACAGCGTGATTATCTCCTGAATGTAAGAGAATTTATCAAATTGGGAATCCCTCCCATCTTCATCTCTAGAAGGTAAAACCCAAGGAGAATAAAATTTTTGATGTACTTTCCATTACTTTCACCCACTCGAAGATGAAAGCACAGCCCTGTGATTTCAGCAATCATTTGGACTGCCTTAGAAAGCTCAGAGACTAAGCAATGAGGGCTTAATCAGAGTTCGGGGGCGGGGGCGGGGGGGGGAAATTCCATCAATTTAGTGATCATCAAAATCACAAGGCCAGCATGGACTAGTCAATTTAAAATTGCCAAAACCCCCATCATGTAATAATATTACTAATTCGGTTAATTTCTTCTGTCAATGCACTTTATTGCCTTAGACTGTACACTACCAGAGTGATCTCAAAGGAGTGCAAGCTTTATACACCCTGACATACACACACACAAACAGCCCTCCTTCCCCTCGGCCACCACCCCTCAAGTTTGCCAAGTCCCACTGAGAATGCAGATTTCTCCTTCAAATAAAGTACTCCTTTCTAATAAAGCAGGCATCCCAAGGAAAACCATCTATCCGAACAGTTCTTGCACCTGTCAACTGAACATAATTAAGACTCCTTACAGAAAGAAGCGTTTTATTCCCTCCCTCAAAAAACATCCTAAAGTTCCTCTCCCTCCCAAAATCATTAGCACTCCTGGTTGCTTTTGTCATGCAAAAAGTATCAACTATGACAATAAAGGAAGGAAAACTGGTTTTTTCCCTCTTGTCCATTGCCGAGAGCCCCAAGTGGCCGAACACACCAGGCTCCGGTATTTCCCAGGTGCCGGTGCCCGGGTACCCCGAGGTGCCCTCCCGGAGACTCCTCAGGAGCGACCCTGGCCCAGCCCCGCGGTCGCCCGCACCCCGCCCTGGCGGAGGCAGCCTGCTCGGGGCACAGGGTCGGGGACTGCCCTGCCCTGCCGAGCTCACCCACCTGGTGCGGGGCGCCGGGGAGCGCGCAG